>SNQJ01S0027614.1:101033-119479 GCA_010110895.2 Picea sitchensis
TGTGGGTGAAGGTGATTCATGTGTGAAGTAGGAGGAGAAGTGCAGCAGCTGAAGAGCACAGAAGAGGAACTGTGCAATGAATGGACATGGTGCACTGAGGATAAATCGCAGAAGAAAAGACAGTGCAAGTGAGATGTGCAGAAAGGCAGTGTGGCAAAAGGAGAACAACGAGATGCAGCAGAACAGTGATAAGTCGGGTAAGCCATTGTTGAACATTATATCACTGTAGCAAGTTTCAGATTCAAAGATTTATATTTCAGGGTGGTTGGGAGGTTCTAGGGAGGACAGTTATCCTCAAAGGTTCAAGTGGTTGCTTGAACACAGGGAGTTGGTGCTTCCTTCTAGTTGGTGCTAGAGAAACCAGGGAGTTGGTGATTCTTTCTAGTTGGTGCTAGAGAAACCAGGGAGCGGTGCTTCCTTCTAGTTGGTGCTAGAGAAAACAGAGAGTTGGTGCTCTCAGCAAGTTGTAACTTGCTAAACAGAGGTTGTAGCCTCATTATGAGTTGGTGCTCATATGTATGATAATGTAATGAATGTAATTATTACATATCATATAAAGAAAAAAGGAGGTTTTTACCCTGTATGGGTTTCCTTGGAAAATATCTGTCTCTGTGTTTCTCATATATCTGACTGATGCTAAATGTGCCTGTGTTTATTTCTCTGCATTATTGTGATCATCATTCAGTGTTTCTGCAAAGATTTTTTAAAAGAAGCATAATTGTTTAAGCACGGTAACAACTGATTCACCCCCCCCCCTCAGTTGTCCAACACCAACAAATCCTAAAACTATCAGCCCTTCTGGTAAACCAGAAGGCAACGCAGTACACAGAATGTACTACGCAGTCTCACCCGAGATAGCTTTAAATGGGTGGTCATAATACTCAGGTGTTTACAGCCTAGGATTGAGTATGAGATATGAGATCTGTATTCTGAACCATTAATTATAACTTGTGTTACGAACTACTGTTATTCTCTTTAATACTTTAACCTTCATGGCATATTTTCTTGATATCCCAACATCAATTAACCAAGCAATATAATAACTCATTCATTCATTATACACAGCGTTTAACTACTAAAAGTATGACAAAGATATGCATGCATTCATCACATTACACAGGTATTACCGTGGTTAACCCCCTCTCGGGCTACGTCCACAAGGATTTGGCTCTTGGCTCTCTTATTATGGTAGTTCTGCAATCTCGCGTCGTGCTCTTACAACTCTCCTCAGATGGGTAAGATCTATATGAGGTGAACTAGATCGCACCGGGATGCTTGACCTGCAATCTAATCCTCAAGATCTACCTTCTCTCCGATCTAGTTCAATCGCTTTACAACAATAGTTCATCTATTCAAAAACATTACATAAAGAACCGAACCTCACCGAACTCTTTTATGATACCTGCGTATCTATATTTATATCTATCGGGCTCTTCAACCATTTACACAAAACCTTACAAAAACCTTAACCCTACTGTCGTTAGGTCTTCCTTCTCTTCATGTGTGCTTTGCTTCCTTCTAGCTGTTGCCTCCTTCTTGCATGCAGGCATGTTGTGCTTCTTACCAGTTGTCGCTTTCCTCTTGCACGCTTTCTTTCCCATGATTGCTCTTCTAGCTTTCATTCTTCTTTGTGCATTCTTTCTTTTCCACTTCGGCCTGCTGCCAACAACCATTTAGTGATTGACCATTCATCTCCCTCCATGTATCCTATCCTTTACCGACTCTAAGCAGTGGCATATTCATCCTTGTTTTCCCTTTGTTTCCGGTGCTTATTCCTGTATGTTTGTGTTGTGTTGCACCCTAGCTCTCAAAGCCCTTGATCCCTCATTACATACCTTACCAACGCCATTTTAAGTCCCCTCTTCAAACAGTTGCAGGATGTTTTGAAGTTTATAAAATATGTGCGGTGGTATTTTTGGTGACCTTATGTGCGAGATCAGTGGCGGGTAGTCGCAGAGAGATAAACTCTTGCGGCTCATGGTGTAGATTGGGGACCGTTAGGAAGAAGGTTATGAAGGCTATAAATGGCAGAGGAGGGTTTAAGCTGAGAATGGTGAAGGACGACCCCGAGGAGGTTTCTTTTCTGAGGGAAGTCTATGTTGCGGTTCTAGTGGAGGAAGGGGCCCCGAGCACAACGACGTCGGTATGGAAGAAGAATATTATGATGGCAGAGATATTATGATGGCATGATGGCAGAAATAAAGGAGCTTCCATTGCATTTATTGATGGGTAATTGTGTACGTACCTCAATGGAATCGACTGTAAGCAAGAGGACAATAGTTTTCTCAGAAAACCTCTGCATCCCCACAAAGATGTCGACGATAGGCATAGTTTGTGAATAGAGACCTGATCTCCTTCATCTTGGCCTTTGCTACAACAAGGTCTCATAGGTTGCGAATATTTTTGGAATGACGAGCCAGATATTCTCGAAAGCGGGTCTAAATGATCTAGCCCCAATTGTCGCTTCAACAATCCTAACTTGAAACATGTATTGGGCATTGATTTAAAATTGAACAACCGGGTTGTTTTTTTTCTGGTTTCAATCTATAGAGCATTCTTGGGTTTTTCTTTTTTTTTTGAAGTGTAATAGAGAGGCAAGGGGAATTTTCTTTTCATAGGCAATTGCTAGCAAAGGTGTTTTCCTGGAAGAGTTGGATAGCCATAATTCTAGGTATGGTGTTTGTATTCTCCACAGCCTGTAGGGGAATTAACACAATCGTAGGTTCTTAAAAGTTTGGATGTTTCACTTCTCTTTTGACTTCAGGGCTCATGTCAAATGAGTAAGACAAGATTTGAAAATGTAGCCCACCTTAAGTGAGACTATCTATATCCTTAAGGTGTTTGTTTGACAAAGATCCCCTAGTGTGTTTTCTCTACAGATTGAAGTAAAACATACCAAGTAACACCCATGTTTGACCACATTGTGTCCACCATTTCATACAGATTATGTGACCTATATTCTTTTCTTTGTTTGTGCTTGGCTTGTTTCTTTTATTTATAAACATTTCTTTTGATGCACAGAGAAACAACAATTATCCTACCTCTACATATTTAAGAACAGTGAGGAGTCATTTTAGTTTCAAAGGATATGTTTCTTGGAGTTTTTTTAAAGAATTAGCTCCATAGCTCTGTTGCATTTAACCTAAGAAAGATGCACAATACCCATTTTTCAGGATATGAGGGGAATTCCACAGGTTCCAATCGATATTGTGTCCAATTGTTGTGTTTTGTTTGTGACTTGCTAAAGTGGTATTGGCATCCCATTTTTTGGATATAGTATAAAATTGATAACCTTTTATTAGAATCAACAACGAGTCGATTTTTGCATGGATCTAAGCCAGTTGAGTGCCAAATGAGGCAACCCTTTGATCCTTGATGTTGATCTAGGATAAAAAGAAAATATTGATTCCAACTTGAATAGTAAATAAAGCTCAAGGATGAAAGCATTAGCAAACTTAGAAAAGTATTTGTTATGAGTCAATATTTACCCCTATATCAATTTGCAACCAACCTTTATGAGATTTTCCTTTATTTGTTACAAAATATTTCTACTTTTTGTGTGTGGGTGTGTTTAGATTAGGTGCTTCTTAGTATTTTGTATCTCATTTGATGCTTGTTTTCTTCTATTTTTAAGATGATAAACTTTAATAAACGATCAACATTGAGCTCATATGTGTTGAAATAGGATTGAACTGCTTCAATTGACTATGTCCATTGTCTATGACACCATGCATGTGTGGAGGATCTGGCAGATCTTCCTGGATATGTTCACTTAAGGTTCTCGACTTAATATTTTTCCCTATTTCTAGAGTTTATGGGAGATTTTCTATTGAAATGTCCCATTGGCTTTGGCATTCAACATATGTTATGCTTATGCAAGCTAATGAATTGTGCTTATGTCCCCTCCTAATATAACATTTCCTTGCCTAACATTTTCAGGATGAAGTAGATGGAACTTTGGAAGATATCAATGCCCTATTTTCTCCATGACATTTCCTCATCTTATTGAAATAATCTTTGCATATTGCCTAAAAAACTTTTAATTGTGAATTTGATAATTTGTTGCCAAATTCATGCTTGCTTATGTGAAACACGTGACACTGGAGGATGTTCCTTTACATTCTTGATTGTATAAACAAAACATTTATTTGATGTAACCTGAAAAACAAATATATATTTCAGAATGACTAGAGCTACCACTCATCCCAACCTTTTATGGTCAATATGATTTCAATTTGTTGGCTTGACCCCTTGTTCCTCTTTTCATTTTTTTTGAAAATAAAGTCTTCTAATTGAATATAGGGCTTGTCTGTTTAGTAAAGTAGGGGTGGTGATACACCCATGTTAGCACATATATTTGTAAGGGGGTGTTCCCCCTTAGGATTGACCCCTGGGTGAATAAAATGCGAGGAAAAGGGGCTTAAAAAACGCGCAAATACATTTTATCATAAGTCCGTTGGTGGTCCGATGGTTTGGTGCGTTGTGGTTATTGGGTGCACATATCTCAATGGTCAAGTGAGGCACACTTGTATCTATGGCTCACAACCCAACTCAGACCCCCCCCCTGACCTTATACCTTTGACGGGGGGGGTCCGAGAAAGTGGTTTTGCATGTGCGGGCCCCCCAACTACGTGGCGTCCTCTCATCAACTCAACCCCACCCCCCCCCGAGATATACCACTTACTGTCTCTGCTTACCACCCTCACTCCCTTTGAAACTTGTCTTCCACTCAACATTCCCCCTATCTGTCACATCTCCTTTTTTGCTTCCACCTTTCACCTCCCGACATCTGTCTCCCATGTCACCTCCACTTATGCGGTTGTTCCCACTTCGCCCTTCCGCCGCATCCTCTCCCTCTACCGCATCACCTTTGCACCTTCACTCCTCCCTTACACATCATCTCCCAGTGCCACATCACCCTCACTCCTTACACCTCAGCTCTCGCAGGTCGGTACCCATGTAGTCTTGATCATCATTCCACCATCCACATCGTCCACCTGCTATCTTCCCGGTCAGCATCCAGCAGGGATCCCATTGTCACAGTTTCAGAGTGCGGTGAACACATTTTCCAGGTGATGAGTTGACTCGAGCCCGTCTGGATCTCAATGAAGACAGTTAATGAAGGTGAGGAAGGTTGGTGAAACCTCGTCTCACCACTTAAATGGAAATGCAGGCCAGACTGTCAGAAAATCGATTCTTATGCAGGTTCCTACTGAAACATGATTGCATTTGGCTGAAGCTCGCATCTAACAGAAGATTGCATGCGCAGTCTGCCAGAGAGAATGTAGACGTAAAGCCTTGAATGAAAATACTCGAGCACGCCTCTATTGTTAGTGGAGAATTTTCCTGAGTATATAGGAGTCATTTTGATATTTTGTAATGGTCGATGGTTGAGCTAGGCTCCCACAATGTAAAGTTTTGATGAAGCTCTGGTTCTTCTGGTTATGTATCTGTATTTGAGACTTCTTGTTTAATGAAATTCATCTTCCTTTCCATTTCTCTGTAACAACTGTGTTAGAACACTCGAGCATGGATGATCCAGTCGAGGGAAATTATGTTGTTTTGATGCAGGTTTGATCACAATGGCATCGAGACCAGTTTTAACCAGTTTCATGTGTTATCGTTTCTCTTCTTATACTGAATGTCTCGGGCATGGAAGATCCAGTCGAGTTGTTACAGTTGCAATATAATGGAGGTTTTATTATTCTGTTGTTTTGACTGTGTTGCTTTCACCATATTCCAGTGTCTGAAGCTTGATCTCAAGATTTCTCTTGAGTTTGAGTTTTTCCTCTCCGAGTTGTTGGAAGGCCTGATGCCCATAGTATTTGTGTTCACCTCTCTCACCAAGTCCTCCTCCTACTCATCCTTACTACAACTTACTCACTGAATCAAGACCTCATCTGCTTGTGCATACTGGCCCAGTTTTCTGAGTTAAAACGATATTTTCTTGAGTCTGAGCCCATTTGACCTCTTTTAAACCAACCTGTGACACAAAAACTTTGATGGGTACTAGGCTTGTCTTCCATGCAATTTGAAGGCAACTTCCAGTGCTAACATTTCTAGTGTCGTTGTCGGGGAACGAATTGAAGACTTTTCCTTGGGATAGAATGACAATGAGCTTTTGATTATGAAGGTGCATCAGACATCAGAACCATTGAAGATTGCAACTTGCACCTTGCGACTCCACAATAGCAAACTCCATTGGGGAGAATCATGTTGACAAAAAAATGACCATACCGAAGGGGAAGACCAGGTATCATTCTATGATCTTTATTCATGAAATCTTGTTCTTGTTTATCAGCTCATTTCTCTCTTTCCCTTCACATATAAAGAGGATTATCCTCTGCTTTGTCTATTCAGATGATAATAGGCCTTCCTTTATCTATACATCCTTGGAAGAAGAAAACATGCCCTCTTCTTGTGTTGTAGATACCAATCTCGTATATTCATCTCCGCTTATTCATAAAAGTGAGATATGTATTGCATGTCCTCTTGAAATTGATCACCCTTGTATCCCTGGGGAGGTTGAAAATAATTTGCGGTCTTCTCAAATCTCGTTACCCTCAATTATTCTTGCTGATCCTTGCCATCAACTCGTTAATCCTCATGATCAGCCCACTGCTTTTCAAATTAAAATCATAAATAAGTTGTTTAAACCTCTGAGGCTGCCATATCGCCTTAACCCTTATCCTCTTGATTCCTTTGAGTATCTTCCTTGGTTTTCTAGAGAAGACCATGTTACAATCGAGAGGCACTTGGGGGCCTTTGAGAAATTTGTTTACTATTTTTATATTGTTCATGATGATGTTATCATGAGGTTGTTCTCACAATCCATGTCTAGAGATGTTGCTGCGTGGTTTAGATGTCTAGAAGCCGATTCTATTGGCTCTTGGACTGAGTTATGCCATGCATTTTTTTAAGTGTTGGGGTGAGAACAAGTCCCTTGATCAATACTAGTTTGAGTTTAATGCCTTAAGGAGAGGGGAAGAGGAAGCTTTGGTTGTCTTCAACATAAGGTTTTACAGTGTTTATCATAGTATGCCTATGGAGATCAGACCCACAAAGACTGTTTCCATGGTGTACTATGTCATGGATCAACATCCAGAGTTGGTCCTTCTCCTGAGAGAGAGGATATCTTCATCATTAAGACACTTGTTTGAAGATGCCGAAGAATTCGAAGAGAACATCAGGGCAAGCAAGGGGGTTCATATGCAAGCATATCTTGAAAAATTGCATGTGCCTAAGGAAGAAGACTGTTAGCATGTTTTAGATTCTGAGAAAGAAGATAATGATTATGAATTAGAGATGGAACAACAACAAGGAAAAGAGACTGCAATTGTTGATGATCGAGAGTTGTTTTCAAAGGAGCAGGGAGATTTTTTATTTGCAAACAGAGAGGCATTTACAGAGGAGAAGCCTGGTCTTCTAAAGAATCTAGGATTCTATCACACGATTCACGATCCTATGGCTATATACATGGAATCGTATGTTTCATATTTTGAGGATTTCTAAGAGCATACCACATAGCCTTTTTATTTATACATTGAGGAAAAACATTGTGTGGAAATCCTCTATTTTGTGCCTACAGAAGACAAAGAGAAGAGCTTTACCATGGTTCCTGTTTATGATGATTATGATTTTGATCCTTGGGAGAGTCATGAAGAAGAAGAGGGAGAACCAAATGTGCAATTCATATCCTGCCTAGATCCTGCAAATGAGCAACCATCACCTGGGATCAGTCAGCCTGCATCAGTCGTTCACTCACATGTGCTTGCCAGAGACATTCAACCATGTAAGAGAAGTTGTAAGACTTGTCATTTTCTCTATGAACCTGTAAGGGAGTACATGGAGTTGCATTTCCTTCATGTCTTGGAGCCACTTAGCTTTATCCTGACTTCAACACTAGCAGGAGAGATGAAAAGTGTAATCATTTTTCTGTCAAAGTTGCATTGTTTTTATTTTATCAGTGACAGAGTAAACAAGTTTGCAGCTAGGGAGTTGCTTGAATGGCTATGGTGGGAATTTTCTTTCACCTAGCGCTTTGTAAAAATCAATTAGCTTAGGTGTTGTACATAAATAAACTCCTTCAAGAGAAGGTGTGTTTGCTTTATGTTTGTAAGTAGGGTAGTTTAATTTGTCAGTGTGTGGTCTTTTCATATATCAAAGCATGAGTCCACAACCCAACACTAAGGAAATGGAGCTGCAAAAGGAATTCTTAGAGCCTTGCAGGGAGGACTCTATCCCCCATGGAGCCTAATGTTAGCACCTCTATTTGTAAGGGGGGTTTCTCCCTTAGGATTGACCCCTAGGTGAATAAAATGTGAGGAAAGGGGGCTTAAAAAACCCACAAATACATTTTATCCTAAATCTGTTGGTGGCTCGATGGTTTGGCGCGGAGATCTCAATGGTCAAGCAGGGCGCGCTCGGATCTACGGCTCACAACCCAACTCAAACTCCCCCTGACCATCGTGTAACTAAGAATTGTAGATTGGAAATAAAAGTCAAAATATTCTATCAAATGTCACTAAAAAACAAACTTCTTGTTTTAGATAAGCTTCTTTTTTTCTCTTATTGTTAAAAACCATACTGCATTATCATTTTTTATCAAGGATGGTTGTCTTGAAATAACAATCAGTAAAAATGGTACTCATCATGAAATTCATATTTTTTGTTTCCAATACTTTTAAGTAATCAACTAAAGTGTGAAAATTTCAAATGCTACAATATTGTTGGATGATAAGCGTAGGTAAACTTTTGTATTTTATTGGAATACCATTTTTATTTTAGGTCGTGATTATTGAAACTATAGTATCTTTGTAAAACTCCATGATTGTTGAACTTATGGTTATTGAAACCATACTATGTCTATATTATGAAATCTCCCAAAGTTGCTACAACAACTGAACATAGGTCAAGAAACGTAAATGATATGCAATGTGTCTTTTGCATTCATTATTCCAAGTGGAAGGTAAATCTAGCCCTATAAAATTCAAAGTTTTTTCATATTTAATGGTGGAATATGTTGAAATTACTAAGACAATTGAGAGTGAATCAGTTGTTACGTGATTAAACAATTTTTAAGTCTATTAAACCATTTTTTAATCTTTCATCAGTGACCATCAATTTTTATACATCATATGAACAACATAAACAATGAGCATCGATATAAGATATACAGAGACAGATTTTTCTTGAGGAAACCCTTAAAGGGAAAACCTCTTCTTCTTCAAAATGATAAGTAGTATTTTAAGTTCTGTACATCGTCTATGTTTGAGAAAAAACTCAAAGTGAGGCTACTACCCTCTGTTTTACAAGCTCAAACTTGTTGAGAGCACCAACTCTACGGTTTCTGCTTAGACTAGAAGGAAGCACCAACCCTAAGAGTTCCAGCACCAGGCCCGGATGGAAGCACCAACTTCCTAGAGTTCCAACACCAAGCGGATGGAAGCACCAACTTCCAGTTACACAAACACCGACATTTGTAATGAGAGCCAATGTTCTCCCTTGCACCTACCTGCCACCACGGTTTCTGCGAGTGCGCAACCGGATGGGCTACAACTCCACGTGTTCGAAGCACCAACTTGAACCTCGGGGACAGGTCCCTCCCTAACTTATCCGAGCCACCACGAAATATAAAACTTTGCTACGTGAATTTATTACGATTGATTCAATAGTTTTCATTTTCTTACCGGGCTTATCATTGTTCTTCTATGCGTACGCTCTACTTGCATCGGTGTCTTCTTGCTTGCATCTTCTTCAACTTCCACGGTCATACCTCCTCTGTCTTAGCATGCACACTTTGGATTTATCTTCTTCTCACAAATATGCATCTTTGATATGTGCACATTATACTCTCTTAACCTATTATGAACATACGTTTCCTCATATCGAGTTTTCTTTTCCTTTAGCATGTTGTAATTTTACCTTTCTACAATTCAATTCATTTTTCACTCCTCCTGCTTTGCAGCATAATTACAGCGTGTTATTTTATTCCCTTCCTCTTGGAGTTACACCTCCCGAATCTTCTTGGGCAAAACACCTCGACAAGCTGAATCACCAAGCGTCAAGAGCCATGATTGATTACGCTAACTTGAATCATAGCCGTCGATTACTTGTGAGGAATTGAAATGGTAACCCTTTGATCAAGTTTCCAATTAACCAACAGCATTTGGATTAAATCCACAAGATTTCACATTTATCTCATATGCCCACTAGGTGTGACCGAGCTAAGCGAATTTGATTTTCATGATTTCGCATTTCGGCATTCCTATGATGAAGGGTCTCAACACTCCATTTCCCCGAGACTCGAGATGGAGCTTAGCACAGCTAGCTTCTTCCCCTCACGCTGACCACGGGTATTCCACGGGCTACACCGAAGCGTTTGTATTCCGCGAACTTATGAACTTCATCGAACTTGATCAGCGGTCTAGATCTCATCGTGATCGTGCTCGTGATTCTTGTGATGAAGGATCTCGATACTCAAGTCACCAATTCGTCGAGGACTTTCAGGATGGAGCTTAGCACCGTAGCTTCTTCCCCTCGCATTGACCAGCGGCGGTGACCAGTGGCGTAAGGCATTTCATATTTAAGTGAACTTATGAACTTCATCAACGGTCGCGGTGATATCTTCAATTATCCGGTATCCGGATCTCATCAGCGATCAGCATGCTCATTGATTCGACACCATGCTCCGTTGACTCCTCAAATGTGAAAGTCAATGAAATTCCAATGCGCTTGTCATGTCCTATGGCTCCAGCGGTCGGAGTTGTTATCGTTTTTCGCATATCGTGAGTTTGAACCACTTTCCTTTGGATTTCCGTCTGGCGAAACTCGACAAAACCCAACTTTATTAGGTACTTTTATTTGTTTTCCTCATACAGTTACCTTTGCTAATCTTTCCATTACCTTCGCTACTGATGGTGCTGAGGGTTAAGCCATCAATGACAAACACTCACTCGCGCTGTCAAAATGCAACAATCTCACTTTGGCGTGGTGGCAACCCTTGAAAACGTACAACTATACCGCTGTAGCATCAGTTACCACACTTTCTCTCCCCGCGGCATCAATGTCAAAGAAATACCTCCACGGTTTTTGCGATTACATGCCCGGTCGGAATCACGGACCGGGGTCCTAAAATGCTCAATTTTCGAAGTGTTTGGAATGCGACGAAAACGGTGCCTTTGTGTCCGTCTCGTTTTCCTGATCCCGGCGGTATATTTACTTTCACAAAAAGAGTCTGTATGGGGGAGATATTGCGATCTGTCCGAAAAGTCAAACATGAAAAAAAAAAAAAAATGTGCTGACTGGGCAGGCCATACTGCCACGTGGCAGAGACCATTACAGTGCTGACGTGGCAGACGTACAGATGACGTGGCCGTCCGTACAGGACACTGATGGCGGCACCAGGGCGTGCCACGTGTCAGGCGGTTTGGACTTTTGGCGTACAATTGATTGGTGGAAGGTGACACGTGTCACACCACTGGATGGGTGACACGTGGCACCAGGGTGACGTCAGCATCCTGTGTGGCGAGGATGACGTGGCAACCGTACAGTCTGCGTGGCATTGGTGACGTGGAAGATTCTTATTGGTTGTCAGCGGGCGAATTCAATCATGACACGTGGCATCTAATTTTGGCAAATAATAGAGATTGCCGTGGCTAATCGTGGAGCCGCCACGTGGCACCCCGGTTATTGGCTAGTTGTTTTGGTTTGAATTGTAAAATATGAAAGGAGGCCGCAGGGTTTGACCCCGACCTCACCACAACGAATGACTTAACATTGTTCCGCTAACCACTAGCCCGCTCTTTGGTACTTGAATACTATACGGATGTATTTGTATTTGAATGGAGCCGTTTGTATTGGTGGCGTGCGGTCGGGCCAGGGCTAAGCCCGGCCCGGGTTTATCTGCAATTGATATGACAAAAAAGAATATTGTAAATGGTGCGCGGGGTCCAAATTTATATGCCACGGTTATTGTTACATCCTATTACATGTGACCAGAGCGCAGATTGGCGCGGGGTTAAAGTTAACACTATATGCCACGTTTTCAAAACGTTTTCATGTGACCACTTCACCCTTGACCGCGCGGGTGTTTAAAATTAAATGCCATGGTTAAATTAAGTGTTAAACATGTGACCACGTCCAGCATTGGCGTTAATGCTACAGTTGGCGCGTTTTGGGCGGAGTCCGCCAATTTGGCATTTTTTCTATTTTTAGCTAGTTTAACTCCAGTTACTCCGAATTTGGTGGAGCTTCTTGGGAAAAGAAGGGGTTAGTTTTTGCCATAACTCTTGCTACAGGGATCCATTCTTGACGAATTTTGGGTCGTTTTGGGTCTCTTCGACCTTCTGAGCCATTAGGTGAGTTTCAGAGCCATTGGAGGCCATTTGCAGATGTTTTTGCTTCAGGGAAGCTTTCAGGGTCACTAGGGCCATTTCAGTGTTGGAGTTGTTTGGAGGCTATGCTCAGCCATTTTTGGTGATTCAAAGCCATGTTCAGCTAATTTCGACCTTCTGAAGCTGATGGCAGAGGTTTCAGAACCAGTTGAGGCCATCTTTACATCAAAATTCTCCATTGAAGTTTAAGGGCCACGAGGGCCATTTTGGGGAAAGTACTGTTAAGGTACTATTTCACTGTTTGATGTTTTGGAAAAAGCATGTTCAGCTAATTCCTAGCTTCTGATTCTGTATTTACAGTCAGTTCTGTCCTTTGAGACTTTATTATTCTTGTATTAGCATTTGAATCATTTTTAATACAAGAGGACAAACCCATTTTGGGAGGCTTGGTCAATACGGATGTAGCTTGAAGTGGGTGAACTGTTTTATCATTTTGGGTGTTGTGATTTGCTGTGTTATTGCTGCTGTTACATGGCTGTGTATTGATTTATCACACATATTCAAGCATGTAAAAGAACCTTTATTCACACATATACATTGCAAGGAAGAACCGATAGCAAACACATAAACCCTCTTGCACCTTTAAACATGAAACCAGGTCCTATTAGAGTTATTTAACTTCCTGGTGTTTTACTTATTATTTCTTTAGGCAGAGCCTGTAAAGGGGCAGTTAGCCTCTGGAACTCATCCTCTTAATTGACGTGACATGTCCGGTAAATGCCCCAGTCTATCTCTGTATAAGAAATAGTAAGTTCTCACATTTTTTTAGAGGACATTTTGGAGTGTATAACTCACATTTTAAATTATGGAAAATGGATGCCTTGCACCTTAAACAAGTACATTCCATTTCAGATCAGATGGTATCAGAACACTAGGTTTGCTTGAATGACATCACTATCTTGATTGTGTAGATTGAAAGGTGTCTTAAGTAGTGTTGAAGATTAACTGCTTTATTATTCTGCAAAGTACTTGTTGTTTGAGTTTGTAGAAGTTTGGGGATAGCCACTGAATAGCTAAGTCTTGAGATCCTTGGGGTAAGGAAAATGTCTATTATTCCTTTTTGTCTTCTCCAAGGATCTCAAGACAATCTATGAAGCACTAGAAGTGATGCAAAACAGGTTGTTTGAATAAGAGTTTGACTTTGCAATCATTTGATTCAGGAATTTGTTAATAGATTATGAATTTTGCTAAAGCTCTTTTGTTCATTTTATAATGACAACTTCCATAAGTGAGTTCTCAAAATCATCCTCCTTCACAAGATTCTTTGATGAAAGCTTGAAGCAAGAATTTTTCATCATGATGAAAATGGTGAGAGAAATGTATGAGGATGAAAGAAAGAGCTCTAGCTTCATGTTTGCAGTATGAAGTTGGCCTTCCATTTCTTGCAATTGGTCAGAAAGCAACTGCAGGAAATGGAAGGCCAACTTTAATGCTGCAAACATGAAGGCTGAGAAAAGAGATGCATGAGTTGGGAACACAACTCCTTTGCCAAAGCCTTGATCAGGCATCGGCTTGAAGAAGAGGTAAGAAAGCAATTCCTAGTTTGTCTTCAAATTCTTAAAATTGTTTGATATTGGTTCTTTTAGTATACCGGAGGCATGGTCCCAAGTGTTGTTAAAATGGGATATGAAGGAAAAGTATTGGGCAAACATGCACAGGGTATAGTTGAACCAATAATGGTTGAGGTAAGGCATAAGAATTTGGGTCTTGGCTATGAACAATCTTATGGAGAAAGTTTCAATGTCTGACCATGAAGGCAATTGAAGCAGTTCCTAGAAGGAGTTTCATTTCAAGTTCTCTATCTCAAGGTTGTAAAGATTGTATCCTTGATTAATGCAATAGTTTGAAACATACCTTGCAAGAAGTAGGTGTGCATGAGAATGCACTTGAACAAGAGACTTGTGAAAGTTCTAAAACCATTGAAGAGATTGATGATGTTCCAAAAGAAGCTTCTTCTTCATTTGATTCACCTCCTCATGAAGGTAATGAGGGTAAAAGAGAAAGGTATAAATCTGATTTCAATCATATTTCCTTTGATCATGTAAAGCATAGTAAATTTCCGCATAAGCATTGGAAAAGAATTGAATGTTCTTTTTGTGGTTTGTTTAATCATAATGTTTCTAGATGTTGGAAAAGAATGGCAGCATACAGGAAACTTTTGAAGGAAAGGAGGCAAGAAACCAAAGTTCCATTGAACAATGCAAATCATACTGTCAAGAGATGAACATGTGTGCACTGTGCCATAAGCATGGGCATCTTTGCTGAAAGGTGTTGGACTCTGAATTCAACGATGCTTCCACGAAAGTTGAAGAAATTGGAGAAAGAGTATGACAAGAATGGAAGAGGATATTCCATCATGCGTGCTTGAGGTGAGACAAGATGATCCACAAGAAGACCACTTGCAGCATGAGGATTACCAGCCATTGAGTTGGCTTGGTAAAGTGGATTTACTTTCTTGCATAGTGGGTTTGAATTTTTTCGTATGAGGTACATTCAATATGGCATTTCACTTTGTTGAAGTTTGAGAAGTGGCGGCAGTTTGTCTTCATTGGTAGAAACCAAGCACTTGTGAATCTTTTTTTTTGAAAGCATACTTGTGTTATGCTCCTCATTCAGAACTTGTAAAGAGAGGGTATGCTTTGTCCATGTTTTATATATATTTTTCATATTCAGCTTTTATGTACTCACATGTTTTGGGTTTATGCACGTATGTTTTTACAGGAAGAGAGTTGAAGAACTTTGCACATGCATTTGATTTTCAAAGTGCATATTGATGATTGTCATCATGGATGAGTCATGATGGTAACATGATTGTTTATCATGTATATCGACCTTCTCATTTCGAGGTTGAAACATTCCCACATGAGTCTCGACTTGTGGCGATATTGCTTGACGTCTAAGGGATGTCGTTCATGTTTTGACTTGTTTTAGTCGATTGTGTTGGATGACTTGTAAGTCAAGTTTGAGCACATTGAGATGGAGGAAAACTCTATGTGCTTTGATGAAACACAAGATGCGTCAACTGCATTGGAGAGCAAAAAGATTCTGCTGTCCTTATTTTTCAGTCTTGTTTAATTCATTTTCAGGATTGATGTTTTCTTGGCTTGTGACAAGATGTCGCGAGAAAAATTCACGACCATTAAGAAGGCGGTTTGTTGACGTTAAAGAAGTTCACATGAGGGACTTGATTCTCATTGGGAAGGCTGGCAGTCTTCCATTTGCAGAAGAACAGTGGGTCAGCAACAGCGAGTCACGATGATCGGTGAATGAGCCGGTTAAGGCGAAGGCATGTCAGGGTACCCAGGTGATTGTCGAAATTTCATTTCAAGTAGAATCGATTGATATAACTTGAAATAAGAAGAGTACAGAGGCTCAGATCGATAATTACAAGCTTTGTGGGTCCAAAAGCCTTTCGATTAGGAAGGCGTGATCAGAATCTGGACCCGGGGTCTAAAAAATGCTCAATTTTCAAAGTTCAACCGAATGCGACGAAAATGGTACCATTGCGTCTATCTCGTTCTCTCGATTCCGGCGGTATATTTACTATAAGCGAGGAGTCCGTATGGAGAAGTTATAGCGATCTGTTCGCCCGGACCAAGCGGGTAAAAAAATGTGCTGACTGGGCAGGCCATACTGCCACGTGGCAAGGCCTACAGTGATGACGTGGCAGACGTACAGATGACGTGAAGCCGTCCGTACAGGACGCGTGGCGGCACCAGGGCGTGCCACGTGTCAGGCGGTTTTGAACTTTTTGGCATGCAATTGACAAATTGGAAGGTGACACGTGTCACCACTGGATGGGTGACACGTGGCACCAGGGTGACGATAGCATCCTATGTGGCGAGGATGACGTGGCAACCGTACAGTCTGCGTGGCATTGGTGACGTGGCAGATTCTTATTTGTTGTCAGCGGGCGAATTCAATCATGACACGTGGCATCTAATTTTGGCAAATAATGGGGTGCCACGTGGCAATCGAGCCACCACGTGGCACCGGTTATTGGCTAGTTGTTTGGTTTGAATTGTAAAATGAAAGGAGGTCCGCGGGTTTGACCCCGTGACCTCCCACCACAACGAATGACTTAACATTGTTCCACTAACCACTAGCCCGCTCTTTGGTACTTGAATACTATACGGATGTATTTGTATTTGAATGGAGCCGTTTGTATTGGTGGCGTGCGAGTCGGGCCAGGGCTAAACCCCGGCCCGAGGTTTTCTATGCGAATTGATATGACCAAAGAATATTGTAAATGGTGCGCGGGGTCCAAATTTATATGCCACGGTTATTGTTACATCGTATTACATGTGACCAGAGCGCAGATTGGCGCGGGGTTAAAGTTAACACTATATGCCACGTTTTCAAAACGTTTTCATGTGACCACTTCACCCTTGACCGCGCGGGTGTTTAAAATTAAATGCCATGGTTAAATTAAGTGTTAAACATGTGACCACGTCCAAGCATTGACGTTAAATGCTACGGTTGGCGCGTTTTGGGCGGAGTCCGCCAATCTTGGCGATTTGGCTATTACTGGTTCGTTTGCTCCCGTTACTCCGAATTTGGTGGAGCTTCTTGGGGAAAAGAAGGAGAGTTAGTTTTGCCATAACTCTTGCTACAGGAATCCATTCTTGACGAATTTTGGGTCGTTTTGGGTCTCTTCGACCTTCTAGAGCCAATGGAGCAGGTTCCAGAGCTATTGGAGGCCATTTGCAGGTGTTTTTTGCTTCAGGGAAGCTTCCCGGAATACAGACCATTTGATCTTTGGGCATTTTGGAGGCTATGCTCGAAAGATCCATTTTTGGTGATTCCAAAGCCATGTTCAGCTAATTTCGACCTTCTGAATCTGATGGCAGAGGTTTCAAAACCAGTTGGAGGCCATCTTTACATCAAAATTCTCCATTGAAGTTTAAAGGGCCACCAGGGCCATTCTGGGGAAAGTACTGTTAAGGTACAATTTTCACTGTTTAGTGATTTGGAAAAAGCATGTTCAGCTAATTCCTAATTCCTGAGTCTGTATTTACAGTCATTCTGTCCTTTGAGACTTTATTATTCTTGTATTAGCATTTTGGAGCATTTTAATACAAGAGGACAAACCCATTTTGGGAGGCTTGGTCCAGCAGATGTAGCCCAAAGGTGGTGAATTGCTTTATCATTTTGGGTGTTGTTGTGATTTGCTGTGTTATTTACTTAACGTTACATGGCTGTTATTGATTTATCACACATATTCAAGCATGTAAAAGAACCTTTATTCATACATATACATTGCAAAGAAGAACCAATAACTTAAACACTTAAACCCTCTTGCACCTTTAAACACATGAGCAAGATTCTATTTAGAGTTATTTAACTTCTAAGTGTTTACTTATTATTTCTTTAGGCAGAGCCAGTAGAGGGCCAGGTAGCCTCTGGGACTCATCCTCTTAATTGAGGTGTCATGTCCGGTAAATGCTCCTACGGTCTATCTCTGTATAAGAAATAGTAAGTTCTCACATTTTTAGAGGACATTTTGGAGTGTATAACTCACATTTAAATGCTCCTACAGTCTATCTCTGTATAAGAAATAGTAAGTTCTCACATTTTTAGAGGACATTTTGGAGTGTATAACTCACATTTTAAATTATGGAAAATGGATACCTTGCACCCTTAAACAAGTACATTCCATTTTCAGATCAATACTCCCCCTGTCAACTATGAGCAACTTAGAAATACAACAGATATTTAATAAGTAATCCCCCTGATCAGGTGAACAGATTAGACGAAAGAAGTTATAACCCCCAAATTTTGACGAAGATATCCAAAAGGGGTCGTTGCTAACAGTTTAGTAAAGATATCAACTATATGTTCTGTGGAAGGAATATAATTCAGTTGAACGACTATGTTTGTAACTTGTTCCTTGAGAAAATGATATTTTTTGGGATATGCTTAGTCTTGGAGTGAAGAACAAGATTCTTGGAGACACTAATGGCACTGGTGTTATCACAGTGAATTGTAATCGGAACAGTATAGTTTACCTTCAAATCTGCAAGAGTTTGAATCATCCACAAAATCTGAGTG
>SNQJ01S0027615.1:22608-37668 GCA_010110895.2 Picea sitchensis
CCGCGGAGCAATAAAATAAAACAAATGTGGAAACAAAACACAGAAGATACACAATACAAGAGAGACACAGATTTACATGGTTCACCCAGTGTGGGCTACATCCACCAAAGAAATTGCCAGGTCCTTTCTATATTATTATCCAACAAAATGAAGGGATACAACCTACAACAAAACCCGCTGTAACTTCCTCTTCGTTCTCTCACAGTCTCCTCTCTCAAAATACCATACTCGCCAACATACATAGTTGCAATACATTTCCCTCATAAAAGAGGGTTGCCTTCTAGGGAAAAAAACCCTAACATAATCTTTATCGTTAAATTTGCGACCTTATAATGAACGGTCCATATTTACAATGAAATTACAATATACTTTTACAAGGCAATTTTTTCTTCGGGGGCTTCGCCCCCGAACCACCATCAGGGGAAGTTGCCCCTAAATCCCCGCTGGGGGATCGCTTGCCCCCAGACCCCTCAGCCAGGGGGATATCCCCCCTGGACCCCGCAGAGGGGGTACCCTCCCTCTGCACTCCCCCGCGTGGAAGAGTGTACATACTTCTGGGTTGTAAATACTTCAAGGGGTATAAACACAGCTGAAAGTAAAAGACCTCTAAATCAGGAAGATAATCATGCTCCATAACCAACAGGATCACCGCCTGAGTACTTCCTCAGTCACTCAACAGCCTCGTTTATCAACTTGTATCATAACACTACTAGCCATTTCCTGTGACCAGAACATGCTCATTTCTTAGTTCTTCCTTGAACCCATAAGCTTAGTCTCTCGTCTCTGCACTCTTCGCAGGTCTTCCTCTGTCCACCACACCTTCCTTTATTTCCTTCCTCAACAAGATTTCATGTGGCTCAAAATCCCAGTCCGTGGTAAGGTCTAAAATCCTTACAGATGGGTTCTCTTCCCCATCCCCTCAATAACTCTTGAGGAGGTCTTCCCACCTACCAACCTGACTATAATTCATTCCTGGGTCAGAGGACTGTTCTAGTCGTAAGCAATTAAATCTAGTAAGGTACTGGTTTGGTGGAGGTTAACGCAACCATTCCTGGTCCCCTTCACCATCTCTTTCATAACATGCATGGTCTCTCTTAGCATAACCCCCTTCCAACAATCATGCAACACTTATCCATTTTCTAGTAAATAACAGAATTTACATTCACTGACCTTTTATACAAAGGTCCATCAAATCAAACATTCAAACATATTGAGTTTTCCATAGTCTCTTGGCCAATATAGTTATATTTACAAACTGGGGGAAACATGGTGTTACACTTTTTAACATGTTCCAAGGGGAAATCTAAGATAAGTAAGCTTAACACTTTTAGACAATTGATGGCATATATTTTTTAACTGTGTGATCACTCTCCTACTAAACCGAATTTAGCCACAAATTCAGGAATATTCTTAGCTTCATATGTCTTATGCATAATTCCAGTGACACTTCCCAAACCATCCTAAACATCAAAATGAATTTGTGACTTATGTAATTGGATCCATGATGATAAATCATTGGATGAGACTAGTATATCAAATAAACTCTCGTATCACCTTGCTTCCTACTCACCCCTGTTGCAAAAACAATACATAAATTACATATCTAAAAGGGTGAATGCTAAAGAAAGATCATAAGGAAGTTGGAAGCCCACTATTCTCAATGTGGAAAGTACAAGTAAACTCGTCAGGTGTAACAACCCTAGTTGAATATATGTTTAGGGATTATTAAGTAAAAATTAATTAGGTGATTAATTGTCTTAACATGGTTTTAACTAAACAAAGATTGGCATAATAATATTAATTAAATATTTATTAATTAATTAATTATTGTAATTTTGATTAATTAATTAATTAAATTAATTACCTATCACATTGAATGAACAGGGTAATAAATTTAAAAGGGTTAATAAATTTAATTGTTTAAATTAAAGGATTACGTATATGGAGGGGATAAGGAGCATTAATAATCGGATAAGGAGCATTAATAAACAGATAAGACAATGAATGAATGGATAAGGAAATAAATGAGGAGAAAGGGCGGTGAAGGAGGGATATGAGCGGAGGAGGTTTACGAAGGAAGGGGGATCATTATCATTCGACGGGTTTTTTTTGGGAGGGGTCTCTTGGATTTTCATAGAAGAGTTTGAGTTCTGTAGTCGGGAAGGATTAATACAGGGGGCACCGGTTTGCTGGGGGTTTTGGGCACGAGGGCCAGGATATCCATATGGTATCCTAGAGCTAGGAAGCCAGACAGGTTGCTCCTAGCTGGTAGGGAGGAAACACGGTTTGGGCAGAGTTGGTCAGCGCATTACGCAGCAACAAAGCAGCGGGCTGGACAACTAGGTCAACGGAGAAATTAGCATCAGGAAGAGGTAAATTTGTATTATTCTGTTAGTTAAATTTTATTCTGTTATGAAATTATTGTTCATGGATAAATTTAACATGGGTATGTGTTGAATTAAAAGAAAATACTGAGTTTTCTGCAATTAAGTAGAAGTTACTGTTTCAGTTTATGGAATTATTAGACTTAAATCAATACGGTTACTACATCAGGGCTATGGATTACTCCCGGCAGTGGGGCCATGCTTGTATGCTACCAAGGAAACTTCGTCGGGGCTATGGACGCTCACTGACAACGAGGCAATGTCGGGAAAAGAAAGGTGAGGAACACACTTCAGTCTATAATCAGTTAGAAAAAACTCTTATGTGGTGTCTCTTCCCATAGGATCCCTATGTATATAAGAAATTGATGAAGTATCCTTTATTTATCACAGAAATTATGCAATAGATCATCTGTACTGGATCACCTTTTTGTTTTATAACAAAACTAGATGATGTGGGATGCATAATATGTACATTGTTGAATTTTTTTATAAGACAAAGAATAATAAAATGATGTGTCTGAGTTGATTTTTGGAATCATAGATAATTGGTCCTTCCCAGTAAGTCACCATTTGTTATGACTACCTGACAACAACCCACTTAAAAATATCTTGAATGAGATATTTTGAGTGGGTTCCCCCTTTTCTACGTTTTTTTGCAAGGTACCATATTACTACATTATTGGAAAGGTACCGGTACAAGGAACTGTTCCTTTTATTTATACAATCTGGAAGGTTTCTCTTTTTACTGCTATCTACATTGTGAAGTTGAGTTATCACCTTCTCCACTACACTCACCGATCCTTTTTCTTGGAAAACAAATTTTCCTCTAATTCTGCTCAATCATACAAACTGTGTTATTGAGATGTTTTCCCTACATAAATCAGAGAAAAGGAACTTATGTTCACTTGCTTACTTTCAGAGTCTAATTCCAGATAATATAAGCACTCATTTTCATAATATTTCGATAAAAACCTTTCCGATAGCCATATCAGAAAGAGTTCTATCATAAATATCCACATAGGAGTGATACTTCTCATGAACAATTCTTGACGCCGATGAATACAGTGCGGCAACCCAAGTTACAACTATTTTTTTTGTTAATTAATGTGCTATTCAATCATTGGTGGAGGGACAAACACACAGATGTTGAAACTTTATGCTTATGTAACTGTGGGTGATGAGAACCTTACGATTTGGCCGACGTCGATTGGTCTCTGCTATGTTAAATGAATACTCAACCATTTGTTTATTTCTCATATTCTCGAGATAACACATTTCTCTAGGAAGGGAATATTCTTCAATACCCTTCTCTTCATAGCTATGAAACTTCTCAAATATTTTGAATGTCGATTGAGAAACTCCGACAACACGCTTCTAACCTTTCTCAAACTTTTTACCTTCGACATGAAAATCAACATTGGAGAGGGAATATTATTCAATGTTTTTTCGTTGAAGTATGAGTATATTGGTGAGCTTCTTCTCCCCGATGGAAACCATTATGAAGGCTTATATATAACCGTCTGTTCCCTTAAACTTTCGGTACACAAACCAAGGCCATAAATGGAATATTCTTTGATACATCTGTTTAAAAGAACTAATTGCTCTGTCAACTCTCCTTGTCTGATGGAAACATCTCCGATGACTGTGGTTTTAAAAATTTTCCGCCCATGACTCTGATACACAGATTTGGGAAATCCCTGCTTTCAAATCAGATCAATGGTGCAATAATGCTTTGGTTTTTTAATTGGTCATAGTTTAGGGGTCATTGAATTTGTTTATTAGGATAATTAAATTCCTATATTATAAGCCTAAAACCTTCATTGAGATTATATGTTTTCTTCATATGTTGGTTATCCACTCTGCTTTGTATTGATAAGCTCATTAACGCTCAGAAGACACCATTTTGAGTTAAATCACATGTATATGGTTATTCTATATTATTGTCTTGTATGCCTTTTTTGTTTACTAATTGGTTGATGATTATTATGGTAATTGCAGGATACCAATACCACACTATGGTGAGTCAGACTACATGGATATCCATGAATTCAATGCCATCTACTTCCACTTCTATGCCTGGAACTTCTACCCACCAAGGAGAGGTTTTAGTAGAGAATATCATATTATACAACCTTTCATGCTAGAGAATATCATTCCCTCAGACATGACGAGATATAAAGGGTATTCAATACTGAATACTTTCCTCACGAGGATGAAAACCTCGAAGTGTACCTGCACATCTAGAAGAGTGGTATTCACCTTGTAGTTGTCTGACTTGCATTATTTCCTTACAATGAGGTGGCCCAGTGGTGCTTCAAGAAGTTTGAACCAAGCACTGCCACAATTATGAAAAAGGTTTGGACCACAAATACCATCTCTAAGGCCTAAATATGTTAGTTCAAGATATCACCTACCCGGGTCTGCATGCTCTCTCAATGAGTCGTTCCTAAATGGGTTTTCTCAAAGTAACAAAGGCACAACCAAGTTAATGAAAAACTGGTGGGTCGACAAAGATAAACCATTCAATCAAGGGTAGAATCTTATCTCCACACAAGATTTCAAGTCACCATATAAAATGCTAATAGGTATACTGAACCGATTATATGGCAAGGAAAAATGCACACATTTTCAAACAGATTGGCTACCCATGGCTCATAGCATTGTGAAGATGGGACAAATTTTCAATTGGGTAGAGATATTAACTTTTAATATATGTCTCAATGTGATAAATATACTAGGTATGAAAAATCTATGCTTCTAAATGTCATCATATTTTATTGATGTTGTTTGTTCCTCAATACCATTTCCCAATCTCGGATGGAATTAGGACCAAGATCAACACCCTGTGCACATGAATTTCTCTGAGCTTTGGAACATAAATTATAAGAGGTATTTCTATGATATATCTGATTATGTCCTCTCTCCTCTTTATACTATTATTTATGGGCTCCCAAGACATATAATTTCAAGTGAAGCTAGAGATGGGATGTAAGGGAAAGTTGATTGGCATCTAGGAAAATATTACACCTATATCAGAGTATATGGCACCACGAGGGCCCCTCATATTTTTTCATACTTTGTCCCAAATCATCTTTTGGTGAGAGAAATAGCCTGCCAGGCCATCAAAACAAGAGTTACTTCCTTTCTCATGAGCAATAGTAAAAAACTTTGGCCTTTGTTTCCTGTACACATAGGAAACTATAGTCTATCGAATGGACAGCATGCTAGAAAAGAGGAAGAGGCCTTACAAGATGTATGTTTATTCCTTGGAAATGAAAAGGGACATGACCCACATGAGCTCACAATGAGTCATGTTAGATATTTGGGTCTCACTCATCCCACTATACATGTGGTTGATTTTGAAGAAGACAGGTTCAAAGGAGTTCATTTTTATGATGAGGTACTACAAAAGTTTCCTGATGACGTTGCTAGGAAAGAACTGCAATCTGAACAAGAAGAAATGAAGAAGTTTCATCAAGACCAAATTCAAAGGTTTTTGCAAGAGGATAAGAATAAATTAATCACTAAAGATCAAGAGAAGGTCAAGAAAGCAGAGGAATTGGAGCAAAAGAGATCGAAAGYTGATGAGGAATRTCAGAGAAAATTGGCTGAAGAAGAAGAAGCTAAAAGATTAGATAATGAAGCCAAGGCACAGAGAAGAGAAAGTGAAAAATTAGCATCTGAAGAAGMAACTAAGAGACTAGCTAAAGAAGTTGAGGCCCAGGAAAGAGAGAATGAAAGAGMAACAACTGAAGMAAAAGCTAAAAGGATAACATATGAAAAATTGGGATGGAAAAAACCTAAATAATTGATTGAGACCCTATGAAGCCCATTGAATCCTAATTTGGRCATAGTAAACATTTCGCCTCAAGAATATACCCCTCTTACTGCTATCCCAGGTAATTTGACCTTTTCTTCTCAAATACTTAGTTTTGAGGGTGTTGTCATGGTTTTTTGGAGACTATTACTATGATGAAAGAACTAAGAACATTGAAAAAAGGTCAACCAAGAGAAAAAGGGGTGATTCTACTAAACCCTTGGAATCTACATGAAGAGTCGTTGAATGGAAAGCAGGGTCTGATCCTGAAGAAAAAACCATACAAGAAACCTTTGTGCTCCATGCATTTGCAAGTTTGAATGCTTCTTCTGTCTTTGAGGTTAGCACTTCTTTAAGTGCAGAAAAAACCAAGATCATCGAGCCAGAGATTGAGTTGTAAGAAAAAAAGGATAACATCTCCATAGAATTCTAGAAGATTATTGAGCATAAGGACAAATTACATAAGGAATAAATCTAGATGATTGTGCAAGCTTCGAGAGACGAGATTACTTCAGAATTTAAAAGAGCCACTAGGGTTGTTGATGATATCAAAAAAAAGGAATTGAATAGAGATTTGCAAAATTAGAAAAATGAAATGAATGTTGAGTTTGATAAAATATCATAGTTAGAACGAGACACCCATATGAAAGAGTTGGAATATACAAAGATGAAACTTTGTGAAGAAATGGAACTAATCAAGAGAGAACATACCAAAGAAATATCTCATTTGAAAACTGAGCTAGATCAATCCAAACGATTTGTTGAACAACAAATATGTCATATCAAGGGATTGGAACAAGAAAAGGATAATCTTGAAGAGATTCTGGAAGAAAACAAGGAAAAGACTCTTGCTTTGGAAGTCATCAAGGTAGAGGCAATATAACTCAATGAAAAACTTAGATATGAATAGAAAAAAAATGTTTATGTCTTCTAATTGATATGTATGCTGATTGGGATGATCAACCGAGACTGGAATATCAAATAGTTGAAATCAGGGATCATTACCAAAAGGAAAATGATGCCTTTCACAGAATTGTCGATTGACAAGGAGTATACAAGGATCCCCTAACTACATTGCCATCGTATTCTAGAAAAGAAAGGATAAAATACCAAGTCTTCTTCGATACATGGAAGCTTCTATTAGAATATATACATGCCATCCAAGAAACAACATTTAAATCCAACAAACAACTACAAAATAGTTTGGATGATCTCTTTGAAGTGTTTGGAATGCAACTGATGCCCCCCATTGATGAAGTAGCACCTGCCAAACTCAGAATAGCTGAGGTGGAAGAGCACAATGAAATTAGCAGAATGAATATTGAACATTTAATTGAAGTAAATAAATAATCCATGGAAGAATATATATTGAAACTTGTCAAGCTCATCACTATGACCCAAGACTTTGTTAAACGTACAACACAAAAATTGAAGCATGAGGTTTCCACCAAAATTTGTGATGGAGATTTAGATATTGAAAAGATGAAATCAGAGAAATTAAAGAAGATCATGGAAAATTATTCACTCTGGAAGGAATATCAGGACCTAATGTAGATGCAAAAGAACCCATGATGATACCAATTTTCATAACTGCTCCACATGTCTCATCTTTTCTATTTTATAATCCTAATAAGGTTAGGAATGTGAAGAGTCGCTTTTTGTAAATGGCCCTTTACTTATGATTGAATCTTGAGAATGTAAACAGTCACTGGATAATTATAAAAGGCATGATTGTAAATGAGAAAGGGATTTGGACTTGGATTGTATCAGGACAATACTATTATTTTGTGGTAATTTGAACAAGAGACAACTTTGGAGATTTTGGTACAAATGTGTATGCATGAGACTATTTTGTTTATGCATATGTATTTATGTGAATGTATGGATCTTAGTTTAATGAACTCTTTCTTGATTAATTTTGTATATCCATTGTTGCCATTATTTCCATACTAAGTGCAATGGAAATGTAATAGGTTGGTGAATCGATTATTTGTATCTGACTCATTGTATTGTTAAATTTATTTATTCCTTGCTTCTATGAATTAATTCTGTGCAAGTAATATTATATTTAACCACACTTATTATAATAGTTTTCTCCTCGTGAGGATATGACAGAATAAATTAGGAATGCATCTTAGGACAATAAATAATCATTTTAGTCTAATTTATTTCTTTTGAATTTTAATTCATCTGAGAAAATTCTGTTCTCAGATTCATATTTAGATAATCTTAGAGTGGCAACCAGGTCAACATTCTGGTCGGAAACGCTATCCAAAATGAGAGTGGGTCTAATTAGGACCTGCCATCGGGCATTCTCCCTTAACTGTTTGAACAAGTCTTTTGGGCCCGTCAATAGTTGACTCAATCAATTAATGTCATTGTTTCCAATACATTGTCAGTTATTCGACACACTGTGTCAATCCTTAGTTCGATTCCCACAAGGTAAAACACACTAATTCTATGTTTCCTACTTTATAGTGGGTACCATCTTCATAATGGGGGAGTGGTTAAGAGATTCTCGGGGAGTTATTTCCAAGGAAAAAAAGTGTTGTCAAAGGAAATTATATATTGATCATACATACATACAAACATACCTACACACATACAAAGACACATGCACATGCACATACACATACATACATATAACCATAACTAAATTTTGCATTATATATATATAAAAAGTGTCTTGTTGCGCCCAGGATAGCAACAATTACATTCATTACATCTTTTGACTCCCACAAAACATATCATAGCTATAGATTGGTATTTACATACAAAAAGAGAGTTTCTAAATGAGAGTTACAAGTGATCCTACTTGTATCTTGCCTAATAAACATACACAAAACACAAATGACTCTAAAAAACATTCATATTGGTTTTTACATTTTCACATTTTTTTGATATTCGTACTCCTCGCCAAAGTGATGGGTGCATGGGCCTTCAATTTTCATGGGAACTTGATTCTAGTAAATTGTCTCGGCCTCTAATCCCCCCTCTTGTTTAGAGATTTGAGTTCCCAAATTATTTGATGCCAAGGAGAGGTTACCCACCCGTTGATCTAATACCAACACATGTAGTCCATCCAACATTTTTGATTGAGAATAAGGCTCGAGAGATTAGCATTATGGGATATAATGGACTGCTCTAGCTCTTCCACCTTGGAGAAGATGACTAGGATAACACTAATGTTGGCATATGTTATCTCCTCGTGTATGCACAAGGCTCTTTTAAACTCTTGAACACCTTCATATGTCATCACTGCATTACTAACACTTGCCTCTTTCCCATATATTATAGAGTGAAATTACACTGACTCGTTGTACCTTGAACCGAAGCTCCAATTTCAAAGAAAACCCCAATTTCCTCTAGTTTGGGTGGTTGATTGCGCTCAACACAAGAGTGACCTAATAGGGAACAAAATCTAAAACATAGTTATATATTCTAAGACCAAACCATCCAGAAATCAAGAAGGAAACCACTATGTGCTCATTTTTACCATCCACAGACGCACCTCAACTTTCATACCATGGATCGTCCCTTACCAATCCTCTAGAAGCTCGCACTCAGTAAAATAATTCTAGACTAAATCCTCCCACCACCAAACCTCATCTCTGTAGAACCAGGGTGGCTCCCAACCATGGGTTATCCCATATCCTTTGCTTCGCTCCATTTCTACACATTGAAATCTCTCACATGATGCTAGTATGAATAAATGAGAGCAGACTCACTTGCTCATGATGTCCCTCTACCACCTACTCACCTTACGTGACCTCAGGGGAAGCCACACAAAATGTACTTTGGTTGTGATCCACTTGGCCATAATAAAGTTAATTAACCATTGACTAATAAAAGTATTAGGGGATTATGGCATAGTTATATTCCACATCTTCCATAACACTCCCAAGATTCAACAATTTCACAAGTTTTTCCCATGCATTTGCCTCTCCATTCAATTCCCTCCTAATGTGGAAAAGAGAGACCTTATCCAATTGAGATAAAATCTACTTGATTTATGCCATAATGCCTTGAAGTTGATGCACTCCAAGATTTGTTTGGGTGATTACGGCTTGGATGATTAACATTGAATCCCTAAAGACAGACAAGGTCCCGATTCCATAATTTCTAGCAATGTTAAGCCCACACCACAACGCGTAAGATTTGAATAGATTATTCGTCACATTCCCTAGGCCCCAAGCATAGTGCAAAATCTTGTTCCCCATGAGATCATGGAGAGTCCCACCCATATTGAATATATATTATCAAAAGAATTTATAAAATGAACTATCTTATCAAAGTCAATTTTAAACTTTTACAAACCAACCTAAATTCATATTAACTTATATCTATCAAACATGAAAATGAATAGAATCCCTCAAAGTACAAAAGTATTTTTTATAAAAAATATTAAACCTCTCAACATTTCATAAATTTGAAACCAAAATAAATTTCTACATTATTACATTAACTGTATATTTTATAATTACAATAATATATGTATTATTTACAAAAACTAAAACAAACAATCTTATCATAATTTGGAAATATTAGTTCTCTACCTATCACTTTTGATTATAATCAAAAGGTTAAAAACAATTCAGTATACTTTCCTTAATTGTAAGCAAATATCAAAGCATTGCTCCATTGTGTATACTTTAGTAGACTTTAATAATAATAAATAGTTATATGGAGGGGTTTCTTGTCCCAAAAAAAATGGATCTCATACACCAATTTGGTGTTTAGAGGTTCATTGTCTCACGAACAAAGGGGTCTCATATACCAATTTGGTGTGCATTTTATTTATTTATTTATCAATTTCTCATAAAGAAATTAATTATTCTGTCTATAATGACAAAACACTGCAACACATCATGAGAAAGCATTATTATAAACAATATAATTAATTTGATTTTGTTTGTGTTTTTTCTCAATATTTATAAATATGTGATGGTTTTATTACAAATATTATTAATATATAAATATGACTTTGTTGATTTTATTAAGAATATTATTTAGGTTAAAGTATAATTTAAAATTATGTCTAGTTTGTTATGAGTTTATCTTTGTTAATTGTTAAGAGTTTATCTTTATCTTTGTTAATTGTTAAGAGTTTATTTTTATTAAATTTAAGTAAAAAAGTTAATAATCCAAAACTCAAAGATACTTGGTAAGAGTAAAAATCTATTGTTTTATACTTTATCAACAAATTAATTTAGATAAATAAATTTTAAAATTATATCAACAAAAATTAAAATGATAATTTTAACTATTATAAACTTTTTCCTACTTAAAAAATACCCATAAAAATAAAACAAATTATTTAAAAAACATTTTTAATCAACAATTTAAAAAAAAAAAAAAATATTTCTTCACCCATTTCAATATCAATATCATTTACATTCCAAGTCATTGCTTGATTCCTCGTACATGTGGAGGTTTTTGAGTGCTTAATTCCTCTTAAATTCTTCCATTAAGTTTATTAAAATGACAATTTTAACTATTATAAACTTTTTTCTACTTTAAAAAATACTTATAAAAATAAAATAAATTTTTAATTTTTTTTAATGAATAATAAACAAATATTTCGAAAAATATTTTTCACCAATTACAAAAGCGTTTGCATTTCAAGTCATTTACTTTTTTCTACTTTAAAAAAATATCCATAAAAATAAAACAAATTATTTAAAAAATATTTTTAATCAACAATTAAAAAAAATCACCAATTTCAAAAGCATTTGCATTCCAAGTCATTGCTTGATTCCTCGTACATGTGGAGGTTTTTGACCGCTTATTTCCTCGTAAATTCTTACATTATATTAATGGTTTAATGATGCGATTCCTTGTAAATTCTTACATCATCTTTAATTGTTTAATAAACATTTTAATAAACTTTTTCATCACCTAGAAGTTTATGTGCACGATGCTTTCCTAAAGTAATTATTATTCTCCCACTTATGGGTTTGTAGCAAAAGTTGCCTTGCAGCTTATGCCCCATCCATATCCATGCCTTAAGCGTAAACAAATTAAATCTCCAACAACTAGTAAAATAAAATAAAGAGTTGAAACTTTCATAGAAAGACTAACTCACAAGTTTGGCCCTTCGATGGGAAGAAATTCTCCTTCTCCATCATTTTTTAATGTAAACAATTTAGCTTTTTAACATTTCACTTTTTGATATAGATTTAAAATTCATTGGAATATTTTGCTTTTTATAATTTTATGTTAGAATATTTTGAATAATTAAATTATTAAAATTCTTATTATTATGTTTGTGATTTGTGGAATTAGTTTTTGGTTAAGAAAATATCACTTAACAATATTTAAGTCGTCAAAATTACTTAAAAATCACATGTAACTTGGATCATATCAATCTTTATCTAATTAAATTATTTAAATATTCAAAACCAATCATACTAACTAAATTTAACATTAAAATTATTGTTTTATTAATAAAATAATTATTTAATTTTATTCACAACTCATAACAATAATATTAATATACATAATTATATAAAACTAAAAAATTAATTATTATTTAAAAAATATCACATAACTATTGTGTAAAGGTTATGTGTAAAAATATATAAATCAAGGATCACATAACCATTGCAACAAGGTACTTTGTAAAGTTATTATAATGTTATAATGAAGAATATTGAAACAAAATCATAAAGCTATACTATTATAGATATTGTAGTACGTCTTAAACAAGTTACTTTGTAAAGTTATTATAATGTTATAATGAGGAATATTGAAATAAAATCATAAAGATATATTATTATAGATATTGTAGTAGGTCTTAAAATTTATAGTTGAATGATAAGAAAAAATAAAGTTTTTATAGTGATATTGAGAAGAATATTTAAACAAAATGATAAATTACAAAGATTATAAATACTTTGTAAGGTCCTAAGTATAAGTCTTAAAACTTATAGTTAAATGAAATGAAATATGATTATGCATAGTTGAATGATGGAAAACAATAAAATTATTATAGTGATATAAAGAAGAATATAGTTGAATGAAATGAAATATGATTATTCATAATTGAATGATGGAAGAAATAAAATTATTATAATGATATGAAGAAGAATATTGAAACAAAATCATAAAGATATGGTATTATAAATGTTTTGTAAAGCTTTAAAATTCTTAGTTGTATGCAAAATAAAATAAAATATGGTTATCAATTTAAAAAAAATAGAATTAAAAAAAAAATTATATGAACAAAATTATAAATATAATAATAAAAATATCAAAATAAAATATGTAATTAAAGTAAATAGTTATAATATTGAATTTAAAAATATATATGAACAAAATTATAGATATACTAATAAAAATATCAAAATAAAATGTGTTATTATAATAAATAATTATAATATTAAAATGAAGAATGTTATAACATTAATTCAAAGATTTATATTGGAAAGTGTTTTTTTTATTTGCATAATATTTTATAAACATCTTTATCTCAAAATTGTTGTTATATGTAATAATAACATAAACATTTTAATAAAATTATATGAATTACAATTTAATGTTTATATATTTTTATTATTAATTTTTTTTTATAAGGAATATATATTAACTATAAAAAAACGTTTTTTATATATTGAAAGTTAATAGGTGGATAAATTTATTTAAAAAAAAATAAAAACTATTTTTTTTTCAAATTAATTTTTATTTGAAAGTTATAATTTCATTTAATTGATAAGAATTTTGGCCATAAAATTCTCTCTTCAATAACTTTGACCCATTTTAAAACTATTTAAAAAAAAAGTCACCTCATAAAAAAGTTAAACTCAAATACTTGTGTGTGCATATATTATATATGTGTGTACACACATATCTTAAAGCAATTACCCTTAAAGTGGATCTCTCCAAAGCATTTGACAGGTAAGCTAACTCTATCTAAGGCTCCTTCTCATACAAATTGGATTCAACAACTCATTTGTTACATGGATGATGAATTTCATAGACACTTCCTCCTTNTCTTAAAGCAATTACCCTTAAAGTGGATCTCTCCAAAGCATTTGACAGGTAAGCTAACTCTATCTAAGGCTCCTTCTCATACAAATTGGATTCAACAACTCATTTGTTACATGGATGATGAATTTCATAGACACTTCCTCCTTTACCATCCTCATCAATGGCTCAACTTCTCCCTTCTTCAAGATGGAAAGAGAACTCCACCAAGGATGCCCCTTCTCCCCTCTACTTTTCCTCCTAGTAGCAAAAGGCCTCAACAGATTCATCCACAAGGCAGTTGACTCGAGAAACCTCAAATGGATCCTGGTAAGCTCATCCTTCTCTCTTACACACCTTATTTTTTTTGATGAAATCCTCATCTTCTGCAATGGAAACATCAGATCCATACAACAACTCAGAGAAATCCTTAACCTCTTTGGGAAAGCCACGAGAATGAAAATAAACGAGGATACATATTCTTTCTTTTCTTGAGGATTATTAGTGAAAACCCAACAACAAGAAAAACACATCCTAGGCATCCCCCATTTTCCCTTGGATTATGGTTTCAAATACATTGGCTTCCACTTGAAAGCAAATGGATATGTAAAAAAAGATTGGTAGTGGCTGGTAGAAAAATTCAAGAAAAAAATCAACACATGGTGCAACAGATGGTTCTCAAGAGAAGGTAGTTTGGTTATGGTAAAATCTATCCTAGAAGCAATCCCTGTCTACTGGATCTCTCTGACTTGGGTCCCCAGAGGAATCCTCAATAAACTTCGACAACTCTCTAGCATATTTCTATGGTCTAGCCCCTCCTCACACTCTTCCCTAGTTCTTACTCCTTGGAAAAGATTGCCTCCCCTAAGTAATCAGGAGGATGGGGCCTAAAGA
>SNQJ01S0027615.1:38794-76040 GCA_010110895.2 Picea sitchensis
TGTAAGCATGCACTGTTCTTTGTTTCTTTGTCAGTTTAGTCGACAATAAATCGAAAATGCACCATTTCTTCTTCAGGGACAAGAGAAGCTTGCGTTTTACGCTCTGTTGAGGGCTCGAATTTCCCCTTCCTGGGTGCCATGAATAACCAGATTGCAAACCCTCCCACACTGAAGCAAAATGAGGAGCGGAAACAACAAGAATGAACACGAGGATCATCTTACCAAAATTTGGAAGCTACATTCCACGCATAGGCATAATGTCGGTCAGGATGGAGTCAGGTTGGTCATTAACGGGCATCAAAGAGATCATAATCATTATTCGTTGAAAAACCCCGATATTTGTACCCCCTTTCATCCAACGTCATCCTCTGCGCATTATGTTCGGTCAAGCTTCCATCCAAGGTTGGAGTACAAAGTCCTCTCTGGATGGCCTTAGCCCGGGAGGTGACAGGGGTCAAATAGACTGAAGATACCTCCCCCACCAAACCATTATGACCCTCTCGCGCGCCAGCTGCCAAAACATCATCTAAGGGACACATGTGTCAACTGATCCATGCCATGTGTCAACTTCATGTTGAGCATGAAAGGAATTACATTTCTTCCTCATATTGTGCAACACATCATTGAACTGATTTAATTTTTTTTTTAACTTTCAATTGATATATATATATATATATATATATTGGATATTGAAATATTTTATTTTTGGTGAACATTAATTTTTCTTTTTTTAAATGTCACATGTCAACTCCATGTTAAGCAATGAAAGAATTACACATTTCCCTCATACTAGGATGTAGAGAGCACCAATTGGATGAAATAATAATTTTTTTATTTTCAATTACTTTATATATAAGAAAGTTGATATAAAAATATTTTATTTAAGGTGGACATTAAAATATTTTATTTGTGGTTATTTGTGGTTGATATTAAAATATTTTTTTTGGTTATTATTTAAAAAAAAATTCAACACATAAATATTTTTTTTTATTATTTTAAAAAATTGAAATATTTTTTGTTATTAATTTTTTTTTAGATTTATTAATTTTGGTTTTTAAATTTCAATATCAATTCCAATAAATTACCAATCTCCCTCACTAAATTATCAAAATCACCTCTTTCAATTACTTGTTAACTTGTTATACCTGCAGACCTGTACTTATTATACCTCCAGACCTGGATGAAACCTGAATGTAAACATTCATAGGCTTCACTGAAACCTGAATCTCATTAGATGTAAGTCAGCCTTACTGATACAATTACAGTCTAATTTCATTGAATCAATGTAAGCCAGCAATACTATAGGAATTACTCTAAGTGCGCGCGCCCATGGAATTGCTTTATGTGGAAAAGAGCCATACCTTTAACTGAGATGATATTCAAGGAAAGATAGAGATAAAAATGCTGTGGATTTCGACGTATTATTCTTCCCCATGAAAAAGTTTAGATCAGGAAGGAATATGCTCCGATCTAATTATGCTTTATGTGATCACGAATATGTTCGTTTGATTTTCCCTTTATGTGAGCATCTTAACGTTTATTTAAGCTGCAAGTATTAGAGCAAACCACTACATAATTCTTGCAGGGTATTGTGGATTTGTTTCATTGTTGTAGAGACTCAAGAGCATTATGGCGACTGTTACAGTGCCTCCAACCATACCTCATCCGAGTCAAGATTGCCAACAACTACGCGATGCATTCAAGGGATTCTCACTCGGTATAAATTCAACTAAATTCCAATATCCAAGAGGAGCTGTCTCTGCCTGTATTTTCTTTGTTCTTGTTGTTGATTGCATTTTATGTTTTATGAAAGAGTACCATGAACAGAGATTTTTGACAGTAGTATTTACCTGGAAATAGATATAAGATTTGCATCTCGATTACTCTGGGCGCTAAGTTGAAAAAGGAATGATTGCAGGTCGTGTGGGAACAGATGAAAGGAAGATAATAGATATACTTGCCCATAGAAGAGCAGAGAATCGCAGAGATATATGTCAGATGTTTTCTTTCATGTACAAGGAAGATCTCAAGCAGAGAGTGAAACTGGAGCTAAGCAGAAAACTTGAGGTGATATTCATATCTGGCTTTGTGGGTTTTAGGGTTTTATTTTCACTCAATTTATTGTGATAAACTTAGAACATATGGACAATTTACCTAGAAAAACATGTAAATGATGTAAATGTCTATACACTGTTAAAATAATTCAAATTAATTAATTTATGCTTCAGTGTTTGGGATGAGTGTAGTCATGTAAAACAGCCTATACATCCCTGAAACTATTCCAAATGGTTTAGTGTTTGGGATGAGTTTAGTTATGTAAAACAGCCTATAGATGTAGAATCCTTATGTGAAACTATTCCAAATTGTTTAGTGTTATCCCTGAAACTATTCCAAATGGTTGAGTGTTTGGGATGAGCGTAATTATGTAAAACAGCCTATACATCCCTGAAACTATTCCAGATTCAAACCCAGAGATGTAGAATCGTTATGTGAAACTATTCCAAATGGTTTAGTGTTATCCCTGAAACTATTTCAAAAGGTTTAGTGTTTGGGATGAGTGTAGTTATGTAAAACAGCCTATACATCCGAAACTATTCCAAATGGTTTAGTGTTTGGGATGAGTGTAGTTATGTAAAACAGCTTATGTATCACTGAAACTATTCCAAATTCAAACCCAAAGATGTAGAATCGTTATGTGAAACTATTCCAAATGGTTTATTGTTATCCCTGAAGCTATTCCAAATGGTTTAGTGTTTGGGCTGAGTGTAGTTATGTAAAACAGCCTACACATCCCTGAAACTATTCCAAATTCAAACCCAGAGATGTAGAATCGTTATGTGAAACTATTCCAAATGGTTTAGTGTTTGGGATGAGTGTAGTTATGCAAAACAGCATATACATCCCTGAAACTATTCCAAATTCAAACCCAGAGATGTAGAATCGTTATGTGAAACTATTCCAAATTGTTTAGTGTTATCCCTGAAACTATTCCAAATGGTTTAGTGTTTGGGATGAGTGTAGTTATGTAAAACAGCTTATACATCCCTGAAACTATTCCAAATTCAAACCCAAAGATGTAGAATCGTTATGTGAAACTTATTCCAAATGGTTTATTGTTATCGCTGAAACTATTCGAAATGGTTTAGTGTTTGGGACGAGTGTAGTTATGTAAAACAGCCTATACATCCCTGAAACTATTCCAAATTCAAACACAGAGATGTAGAATCGTTATGTGAAACTATTCCAAATGGTTTAGTGTTTGGGATGAGTGTAGTTATGTAAAACAGCTTATACATCTTTAAAACTATTTCAAGTTCAAAACCAGAGATGTATAGTAGTTATGTGAAATTTGACGATTCAAAATTAGTTTTTCCCACATACATATATAAAATTCACTTTAACATGAAACAGTCAAAACACATTATATCACATTATTTATATAAGATTCATCTTAACCTTGTATTCACTTTTCACAAGAAGGATGTGAGGTTAACATGAATTTTCTCCATCCACTTTTCCCACACTGGATGCAAGATTAAAACTTCACTTTGACATAAAGCAGTAAAAACTTATGAAAACATATTGTTTGTATGAGATTCATCTTAACCTGGCATCCACTTTTCACTTTTCCCACAATGGATGTGAGGTTAAGATGAATTTGCCCCACCCACTTTTCCCACATCGGATTCGAGGTTTAAAACTTAAGATGAATTTCCCTAACTCTGTTCCCACAGTGGATGCAAGGTTAAAACTTCACTTTGACATAAAGCAGTAAAAACTTATGAAAACATATTGTTTGTAACCTTGGATTCGAGGTTTAAAACTTAAGATGAATTTCCCCAACTCTGTTCCCACAGTGATGCAAAGTTAAAACTTTGCTTTGACATAAAGCAGTAAAAACTTATGAAAACATATTGTCTGTATGAGATTCATTTTAACCTGGCATCCACTTTTCACTTTTCCCACAATGGAAGTGAGGTTAAGATGAGTTTGCCCCACCCACTTTTTCACATTGAATTAGAGGTTTAAAACTTAAGATGAATTTCCCCAATTATATAAGATTCATCTTAACCTTGTATTCACTTTTCACAAGAAGGATGTGAGGTTAACATGAATTTCCTCCAACCACTTTTGCCACAGTGGATGCAAGGTTAAAACTTCACTTTGACATAAAGCAGTAAAAACTTATGAAAACATATTGTTTGTATGAGATTCATCTTAACCTGTCATCCACTTTTCACTTTTCCCACAATGGATGTGAGCTTAAGATGAATTTGCCCCACCCACTTTTCCACCTTGGATTCGAGGTTTAAAACTTAAGATGAATTTCCCTAACTCTGGATTGTATAGTCTCTCCGTATGAAAACATATTGTTTGTATGAGATTCATCTTAACCTCGCATCCACTTTTCCCACAGTGGATGTGAGGTTAAGATGAATTTGCCCCACCCACTTTTCCCACAGTGGGTTCGATGTTAAAACTTAAGATGAATTTCCCCAACTCTGGATTGTATAGTCTCTAGCTTTCTTTATTTTTTTTTATTTGGGTTAATATTAATCTTATTTAACTGTTCGTGCAATTTAAACACAGAAAGCCATGCTGTGGTGGCTTCTTGATCCAGCAGAGTGCGATGCACAGCTTGCCCGATATGCGATTCAAGGCTGGATTGCAAACTGTGGAGTTATTATTGAGATTGCATGCTGTAGATCTCCAGAAGAACTGCTGAACGTGAGGAGAGCATACCAAGCCATGTACAGAAAATCCATGGAAGAAGACATCGCTTGGGAAACCAAGGGAGGCACTCAGAAGGTGGTCCTCTATAAAATTCCTGCACACCTCAGTCTCTTCATCTTCATGTTTCTCTAAAGGTCGATTAATACTAATGTTTTGGGATTTGATAGCTTCTGGTGGCACTGGCGACGGCATATAGACATTGTGGCTCAGAGGTTGATATGAACCTTGCCAAAACAGAAGCACATCAGCTATTCGAGGCTGGAGTAGGCAGAGCAGAGGGAACAGACGAGGATGTGTATGTTCGAATTCTAGGCACCAGGAGTTTCCCTCAGCTCAATGCAACGTTGGAATGCTTCAAGCAAACGTATGGTCACGACATCAACAAGGTAAATACCGTTAATTTTTCAAGATGACTTTACTCAATTCATTCACATTCACACTGTGAAATATTTGTGTCAGGTTGATACAGTCCGAGGTGGTAAACTGAAAGCTGTGTACAATTTTAATGGCTTTGCAATATGGGGAAGCATATCAAATCAAAATTTAAATGAAAAGATTATTCTGTGTGCTAGTTTCAGCTAAACGTAGAGGAGGTGCAGTTCAATAGGAATTAGTATGTGATATTTTTAGATAGGTATTGGATAAGCTTAGCTTGGCGTTGACGAGTCTAAATGATCTGTTTAACAGCAAGGGGTTTTTTCTACACCAAATTCTGTTTGGAATTGGAAAATATATTAGGATTCTGGCCTGACAACCATTTATTTTGCTAAGTTTTGTTATGATTAACAAATTTATTTAATATTGAGATTAATTTAGATTCACAATACAATCCTGTTTTATTTATTTTAAATAAGAGTAATGATTAGAGCTAAACAACGCAAATGAGAAACTGTATTAGCAATTACTCCAGATTAGTTAGTTGTTTCAAGAAATAACAACAAGTACATGTATGCTAAATCTATAAGCATATCACTGTTTTTTAACAAGAAAGATACAACATTTCATAGGACAGAAGTAAAGTAGGAATATAAGATAAATAAAAAAATCACAATCTTATAACGATTCTTACTGCAGTAGCATAAATAGTCCAATGTTGATCACTACACCAAAACCAGAGTTTTCCTAAAAGTTGACCTAAATAGGCTTCTCCTCATTCGACTTTCATTTAAAAAAAAAAAAGTTTATGAAAGTTCATTTAGGTAAAAGCCACTTCTTCTTGCCCTAAACTATATTTATATGATTCTTTACAAAGAAATTGCCTCTTAGTGGATTTAACTCATTTTCTTTTTCTTGGTAGTTTTTCTTTTCACTTTTCACTTTCTTGCTTTAACTTTTCCAAGGGACTTTTGTCTTTATTCAGGAGTCATTATTGGTTCTTTGTTTCATTTTTCTTCTATACCCTCCATAACTCATATAGAGATAAAATTCTTCTACAACTCATATAACTCGTGTAGAGATAAAATTCTTCCATGTGTTTATGATCAAAATGCTCATACACCACTTCAAAACTCACTAATTCTCTTTGTTGGAGCTTATATCATTATTTATAGTGTATTGATGTATTAATTAATATCTTTCGAGAGGTTGCAATATATTGCATTAATACTTCCTTGTTAACGTTAGAGGTCATTCTTATGGAAATACCTTTTGATGAATAATTCTCTCCAACTTTTCTATTGTTGTTGTGTGTGTAATCGTCTCCCCAAGAGTAGGCAGGTGACACCTTTCTATTATCTTTTCTACAATTTGGTGGAGGCATTGACACTTATTTACTAAAGTGGTGAATTTTTTATCTAAGAATTCACAAGCTGATTTGCAACTTGATAATCTAGTGTAGTTATATTGAGCTTCTTTCTAGGTCATTCTAGGGAGTCCTTGAGGTGCATCCTTTTCCTCTACCTACCATTTCCTCAGTTCTTCAAACCTTATCTTAACTCCCTATAGGATTAATATTTTGTCTCTAATATTCTCTTGGAGGGTGCATAATTGAGATGAGTAAATATGAAATTCCTACAAGTTATTATACAAGAGATTCTACACTATGTTTATTTCCTCTTGAATTGAGAATGCATAGGCCTTGAACTCATATTGGCCCCTCATGTATTTTATGTGGCATGCCTCTTGATCTTCCATAAAACTTTTTTTTTTTTGTAGTCTTTTATCTCCTTCATCATCTTAGCAACATTGGACTTGGTTACAAGTGTGCAGGAAAAAACTTGTAGATGTGACAACCATGGGGTTTTCTTTGGTGTTTGTGAGTACAGGGACTTGTGTAGTCACTATTAGTTATGGGATTCTTTGTAATTTGAGATTTTTATTTGTTTCTCTCACTATTTGTTTCTTCTTCTTATCGAAGATGAATGAATCTAGCTTTGCGATGAGATTTGTATTTGAAGGGGTAAAAAGGCCTAATCCCATTTCTAGAGGTGGGAAGTGCCCTCCAATGAAATATTTCATGGTGAAATTTGTAGATATTTCAGGAATGGATGATCCCTCCTCAATGGGTTATGTGTTACCTATTATTGTTTACCATTTTCTTCATCTTTTCTTTTCTTTGTTTCTTCTTCTTATGAGGCTTTTAAATTTTCTTTTTTTTCGTTCAGCTTCAACTCTTTCTGTAGTTTCCTTATTTTCATTTATTATCCTTTGTTTTTCTACTTCCTTTTTCCTCTCTTCTTCTTCATTCTTTTGTTTATCATCTTGTTCTTTCCTCTTGTCAGTAGCTCCCATACTTCCATCACTCATTTTGATTGCTAGCTCCTCTAGAGATGCATTCCTTCAGTAGAGTTATTCTTCTTTCCATTCTTCATTTTGGTATGACCACCTATATTTGCATGCTAAACAATGGCTCTCAATCACACCACAAGGATTATTTCTCTTAAACCTTTTTGTTCCAAAGTGGAACATATCAAAAGTTTCCCTTTATTCCTTAACATCTCTTTCATTGTCTATGTTGTATACACCTATGCATATCGGGGAAGGAGGAAATGGAGCTTTCTTGGTCTGAGTGAGGACAAGTCCAACTCCATTTATGTATGTCTAGTAGGATACCTCTTGTAGAACCAATTTTTCTTGTATAAATGTAGGCAATAGGTGCAGGGACTTGATAGATCCAAATATTCTCGGGTAGAATCCCTTTTTAGTCAAGTTATTGCAAGAGTTGACTCTAGGCTGTAATAGAGCCAAGCCTTAGCACATTTTTAAAAGAAAAAATTATTTGTTGTTCAGAACTTGACTTGGGTTGTAGTAGGCCAATCCCTGAAAATTGATTTTGAGTGTACTTCTGACCTAATACACTCAGAGAGAGTTCTCTCAACGACCAAGGGCTCTTTACTCAAGAATATTCAATAATCACAGCAAGAAAGGCTATATTTCTTATTAGAGAAGATTTTTAATAAGGTTGGGGGTTGCATGGATTTGAAAAGACCTATTGGGCGATGGAGTCAAGTGAAAACCAAAGAAAATATATCATAGCAGTGATTGTATTACTTGCGGAAAATGAGGCAAAGTAAGTCTATCTCTCAGCTATTAATAATCATGATATAGTAGCAGAAAAAGAAAAGGAAAATGCCATCATAGTGAAAGCATCTATCAAGGATGAATTTTCACTACAACTTTAGAGGAAAAAACTGAAGGCTGATAACTAGATGCATAGCACTTATCTGGAGTGAATTCTGACCAGTCACCATTGAAACAAAACACTTATCAACTGTGTGTAAGGAGCATGTAAAATGAATTCCAAACATATTTTAACTCAACCGATAAAGGAACAGATAGATAATATGACAAAAAAGAGAACATACTGAAAGAATTGACTGTGATGAATCTCACAATATCAAGTAAACATGTCACTTCTGTATTACTCCATTCCGGGCTTTCAAAATAACTCTACGTTCAAAAGGAGCTCTCTCCAAAAGAGGTTTCGCCCCCGGCCCCCCACAATTACAATGGATGATTCTCTATATAAATTCCCTCTCTCAAGGAGGTTAAATCCGCGTCATAGGATACCTAACAGAAAATGAACTAACTTCAACTGTCTTTAGCTAATCATAACAGTAATCCGAAATAATTTTTAAAGCACAAAAAAAATTCTAATTTCCGAACTGTTTATAACAGTGTATGTATTTGATTCGCCTCCATGCGCAAAAATCTTTGAAGTTGTCGGGAGTTCATAATGAATAACCGTATCAATATTAGGAATATCAAGACCACAGACAGCTACATCAGTAGCAATCAACGCGTTAAAGTGTCCCTTCGCGAAAGCCAACAAGAGTCTTCTCTCGCTGATTCAGTGAAATATCACCATGCAAAAATTCACAGGAAAGGACCCGACCCAGTGCCATTGACAGACTATCAGCATCTCGCTTTGTTTGATTTAAAACGATACATTTAAATATTTCCTAGAAAGCCTCTGCACCCAGACATGCATTGTAGCAGAAAAAACATACTTTGACGTTTTTTCGACAACGTCTTCATCAAAGCTCACCTTAAGTATCTGGTCAGACTCGTCCAAAACAATAAACTATACTTCTGACAAGACTGGTGCACCTCGATTGATTATATCAAAAAATGCAACCAGGTGTTCCGACAACAATATCTAAACCTTTTCCAAGAAGATTGATTTGGCTCATTATAGGTAAACCCCCATACAGTCTGGAGCAGATTCTTTATCAACCTTTTTTGCAAGTTCTCGTGTTAGAGCCAAAACGAATGCCAAGGATATGACCGACGCTCATTTTTACGGTTAAATGACTTTGTCCAGGATTGGGATTCCAAAGGCGAGAGTCTATCCAGTTCCATTACAGGCTCTGCGATTTGATGCCATCAAAAGACCGTGTCCGGAATCGGTTAATATAATCAAAATATTAACAAACAGAACCCTACCCATTGACGCAATGATGGAACCATGAATTCAGATTTCGGACTTTCGGAGGAAGTAGCATAATGTCAAAACGATGGTCAAAATCTCAAAATGGCGAGATTGGTGCTCTTCATGGTGTTTCGTGCATGCAGCATGTGTTGTAATGTATTTGGTGATTTATTTGTTGTTTGCATTCAGGAGGTTGATCTCTAGCTAGTCCACGTCTTTAAACAATGCTTCCTTTCATGGAATTCATCTTCTTCATCCTCAGATTTATCTAGATATCCAKCTAACCAAGACACAATATTTTCTATGGTTGATCTAAATGAGGYTATGGAAATCTGAATCACATCAATTATTGACAAAGACCCATCAGCATGGCCTCCAACTATCCCACTTCTCTTCTTCTTCCTTCCTGCTGGATTTACAGATCGGACACAAGATTGTAGGATAAGCCCATGCCAGGCAATTGATTCAGTGACAAGTCGCAACAAAGTTGACATGACAAGTTCATTAATCACAGACTCTGAAGGTGCAGAAGAATTAATTAACTCGTTCACAGATAACTCAATCAATTGCTCCACATTTTTTAAACAATCAAGTAAGCATTTATCCTTGCTCGTTGATCCAGTTCTCTCAAAAGATAGTTCCCAAGCATTGTAAAATACTTCCAGGGTTACCCAATCCACAATATCTAACTTCAATTCCTTGAAAGATTTTTTATCAGACACAATTTTGTCCAGTATTCCCAATGCTTCATCAAAGGAAAACCCAAGTGTACTTGCATATCTTTCTAGCAGCTGCTGCATTTCAGCATGACTTCCTTCTATATTATGGGGTTTCCGTTCCTCTGCATCCTTGAGGTATGTCACACAATGAAGTGACAACTGAATCAGATGAGGAAGAAGACATCTTCTTTGAACATTCCTCCTTGACTGTTTTTCTCTAATATGTCGATGGTCCTGAAAGATAACATTCGTTGGGACTTGGTGACAACCAGGGACATGTTTGAAAGTCTTCATTAAAAGAGAGAGAACTCAAGTACTTATCTTCAGACCATTCAAGTGGATCAATTCCAGAGTCTAAATTTCCCAAAATGAACTCTACTTCATCAAGATTATCCAGTTTATGTTTGAGCTCTAAAAGTGCTGATTCAATTCTCACAAGCAAAAAATGATGTGAGTTCCGCAGGCGTTCCCTAAATTTCACAAATTCCACCACTTTGGAGTAATTACAATGACGATAAGCCAGAAATGTAAGATCTGTTGCTTCTTTCATGTAATCTTCATGGAACTTTAGGTATTCTTTCATGACACTGTTTAATTTAGACCAAAGAGGCGACAACAATAACTGGGGAAACATTTGATGCGACATTGACTCTTGCATTATGTTCTTGATTTCCAAACTTCTGTACCATTCAAATGCTAACGCAGTGGCAACCCAATATGTGTACAAGTGGATAAGCAAAATCCTGTATTGCCAAATATACCTCCTAATTGATAAGCCAAACTCTAGAATCAAGATTGCCTCCAATAGATAACCACGATGTTGAGTATGCCAAAACAACTCCATTAAAATATTTTAAGCCATTGGCAAGAGCTCCTCTCCATGCATAATCTCTTTTATAACGCTTCTTATCCTGTAGGCCTCTTTCTTGATAAGGTGATTTCCTTTTTGTTTGTTTAACAGGTTCAAATGCTCTGAAATAAAATCCTCTACTACCAACAGAAATAGATCCTCCAACAGGAAAGGACACTTGGCCAAAACTCAAGAGGTAGCGGAGGCAAAGTTCAAAGATTCCAAAAACCACTGGATGAAGTAGTCATGAGCCTTTCCTCATTCAAATATTTTTGGTTGAAACAGGTAGAAATAAATTCTACATCATTGTTTGCCTTTGTGGAAAGAATGACATATTAGAAGCATCTGCATATTGCAAGTGTTATTGTGCCGCATTTAAAATAGAGATGTCATACTTACAGTGAGATACCTCAGAACACAAACTTTCTTCCCAAAAGGCCCTACAAGTCCTTCAACAAATCTGATGCAAGTTATAGATAATTTGGAAATAAGATGTGATCCTCAAACACATTTGGGATGAAAATACTGAGTAGAGCAATTTCCAAAATCTGTTACAACAAGTCACATCCCAATCATTGATGGCACATATCATCTACATATCTTTTTCATTTATGCATAGTGTTGGTTCCCAAAAAAATCAGTGTGTATAATGGTGCCATGCACTACTCGTAGATCCTAGTATAATTAATTCAATACTTATGTTCCCAAAGGTCTTGGCAATATACATGGATGGGCTTCTCACTAGGCATACATTTCCAACCCATACCTAGTAAATTGTTTGTTGCACATATAACATCCAATAAGTAAGAAGCCATATAGAAATTCGGGGGAATTCCTATTGCCAAATACTTAACTCTGGAATTGGATTGGTTAAATGCAACTAATAAATTAGATGCTCATTTGAAGATTGTCCCCGTTTTTGTCACTTAATAAATTAGTGGCACCCAATTTTCATTGAATTGTGTAACATCCTTCTCTCCATAAAACCTTCTTATTAAGGCCCATAGTCAGCCTGTATGGTGTTCAAATATTTTCTGTAGGATATATGCCTATACTCCTTGACCCAAATTTCTTATAAGGAATCCATTAGTGTTTTAGAAGTTGATGGTAGTCAAGAGTGATTTGCATGACCCATTTGTCCATGAGATCAACTTGTGGAGTAGGAAACTTATAATACACCTCCAAGTTTGAAAGATGGAAAGAGGTGACGGATTTTACCTCTTTGTATTTGATTATCTTGTTGAATATATGTTTGTGAGATGATCCAAGATAAGACTACAATGCATGGGAGCATAGCTAATATAGTTGTAACCCGATGAAGACTAGATCTTTTTATGGCCTGATATATCCATGCATCAGGGTTTTTATCTCCCTTCAACAGTGGAATATCTAGGTATGTCTCCTCCTTAAACATTTGATATATGTCTCCCCATTGATAATCGGTGGACTTATTTATTTTTCATAATGTATCACCATTGAATAGTCCTATGGCTTGTTTTTCCTTCTCTAGATCTTTAGAAGTTTCTCTTTCTATATGGATCTCATCGATTATTTTGATTTGTTTGTGTGTCCTCTTGTAAGACATCCTTAAATCCTAACACTCATCCATGTTAACAACACATCACATTAGTGTGGTAACAACGAGTAAAAATATAATGCTCATATTCTTTGTAGTTTCCCTAGAATGATTAAGGTTTCTTTGAAAAAATAAGTTCCTAGGTCTAGCAAGCAGGGGGTTGGATTTTAAAATCTACTAGCTTCATCTCAAGAGATTTAAGAACTTCTCATTAGGAATTTTGACATTGAGTTATGAGAAATTAACCTAGCAAATGTAAACAAAATGCCCCCATTCTTGAGGAAATATTTGTCAATCCCAACATACACTCACTCAGATTTGAGAAGGAAAAAAACCCTTCCCAGGGTTTTCCACATGATGGAGAAGATTCAATTGCAAATTGTTGGCTCAATGATGGTTAGAACTGGGGTAAAAAAATGTTAGCTAGATAGTCAATTCCATTCATGGTGATGATTGTTTTCTTGAGGACTTCCATTATGGTGTGAAGTTTGGTTCAATGTTAAACAAATTTTTTTACCATTTTTGTTTTGAAGATTGGTTAAATAAAATAAGCTAAAAGATTCGAGAGGTGAGGGTGGTGCAAGTGATAACATTGAAATACATAGAATGTCCAAAAATAACTTTCCGTTCAAGCTTAGCTAGAAAGGGTAAAGTAACGCTTACCTAGTTAGTGTGTATTGCTAGTGATGATTGTTTAAGAGCTTATAAGATGTTGAGATGCCTTGCTATGATATGATAGGTGTAAAGAGTAGGTGTTGCAATGAGAAAGTAAAATTTGAACCTTGGATAGAAACCCTATTTTTTATTAGCATTTACTTTTTGTAAATTATGATAGTTCTATGTTTTGGTTCTTTTTTGGTGAAGTTTTTCCTGAAATTCGATGAGAAATTGTTGGACCTACAGATTAGAGTGGCTAAGTTTGTATAAAATGAGTGCTCAGGGGTTTTTAGCATGTTGAATCGATTTATACATTCAAAAATGCAATTTCAATAATAGAAAATTGTGATTTCTCCCATATTGATATCACTATATTGCGAAAAAAATGCCAAAATGTAGAACTTTTAGACAAGGTTGTTCTTTATGCCTTGTGAGTGAATGCGTGCATGTTTATAACTAAGTTAAAACTCATGATTCATGTCAAATTTATGGCCATCACGATTTGCACAGTATTGAGATCTTGTGATGTGTTGCATCCCACTGCAACTGTAATTGTTTTAAGGCGTGAAGTCTCATAGTCTTTCAATCTTTGGAAAACAATATGCACGATGCAACAATGCATTTAATGTTGTATAAGCTAGAATATGTACCCTCTGATTTAGAGTTGCTTTAAATCTAACGGTGTATATCCCAACATATACAATGTTAAATGCACTGTTGCAGGGTGCATATTGTTTGCCTCAATCTTTCATGAAATTCTTTTGTTGCGGTGGTTTGAAACTTCCAAACCTCATAATGGTGAGACATGTTGCAATTCAACAAAGTTTGAGTTGTTGTAGAAATTCGTGTCATTGAGTTTGAGGTTGTATTGAATTGTTTGGCACTCACAACATGTCGTCGCTCTTCCAAAGTATGAAATATGCTAAGTGATTTGTCACAGCCTTGAAAAAGTTGCAACTTTGTGATGAATGCGATGTGTCATGGATAATCATGAATTTGAAAATTTGCGAGGCTGCGACATGTCACATGGGGAAAAACTTTTTAAAGTTTTCAATAACTATGACATGTCACGAGAGATGAAACTTGAACTTGGAGAGATTTAAAGATAACTATATAAATCCATTTTTTCTTTCAAGAGAGGTAAACAAAGGCTACAAGAAGTTCAAGGGAGAGAAAAAGAAGAATCAAAATCCAAACAAGTCATAAACAAAAACCAAAGAAGCAAAATCCATGCAACTTTATTGGAGACCTTTTGACTTGAAAGAAGATTGTAAATGGGCTCCAAGATTTTACTCAAATCCAAAATGATGCAGGAGCATCGCTTCACTCAGCACATGCGCCATCTAGCCAACACATCAAAGCGCACATTCAAGGAGAAGAGAGGCACCAACCCTCTCGATTTTAAATTTCAAATTGAAATTAAATGAATTAAATGATTGTAAGGCTGGTAGAGCCAAGCCATGCTTTTGTGTAGGCTGTATATAGAGTCTCCTTTAATGGTTGATAGGTTGAGATCTAGATCTGATTCAGACTAGACAACCATATAATGTAATTGATTGAAATTAATGAGAGTTGGTGAGATGGAGGGAAGAGGTCAAGGAGCCCCTCTTTGTATTAGATCTTTTGTATCTAGATTCATTAGTTAGGTGTGAGTTAGGAAGAAGCAAGAGAAGAGAGAGCCGAGACTTTGTTGCAGTCAGAGCCCGGACACATTGTAATCAATCATTCATATTAATACAAAGAGTAGTTTTTCCTGCATGAGATTCTTTGTGTGTTTATGTGTTTATGAATGAATGTATTTTATGTATTTTATGTTGTAGATGTATGTTAGATGCCATTTGTAGGGATAGATAGTTTTTTATCATATATTCAGAAGTTTCTTTGATTTTCCAGTTTGGGTTCTTTGTGGCTTCATGCAAGGGGTTGCATGACAGAGTACTGAGGACTCTGTAAGCTAGTGCAAAGAGTGCACATATGAGTTCTGCGGAATTTAGGCAAAGACGTGCCAGGGGGGCGCACTAGAGGAAGTCATAGACTTGGAAGGAGAAGCTTCAAGGCTGTTGAACACCTTGGACGTGATACTGTGCAGAGAAGGCACATAGAGAAAGACATAACTACTGAAGTTTCTGTAAAGCTCTTCTAGGAGGGCATCGAGCAAGTGCATAGAGTGCACATAAGAAATCTATTTCAAGTTCAGAGACATGAGAAGTGTCTAGGAGAAGACACTCACAGAGTTGCTGAATAATATGTTGGCTCAGCAAGGTGTGCTTGAGAAGAAGTTGCCAAGAGGGTGCTTTCATCTCTTCGAGGGACAGAAGAGACAAATACCTTTGAGGTCCAAGCAGTTGAAGCTCAAGGAAGACAAAGACATGTGAAAGGAGTGCATCAGGCCAACGCTCGAGTGAAGTGTTGATAGACAACCATATGAAGGCTCGTCAAGCAAAAGGAGCATGCAGAGGTGAAGAAAGCTCAGGAGGGACAACGTTCTCAGAATGTAGACGAGACCCAAAGTCTCTAGGCTCGAGGAAGAATCAAAAGTTGAACCCTTCGACACTTAGAAAATATTCTAAGGCAAGGAAGGAGTGAAGCTCAGGAGGAAGGAGCACAAATGCCATTGGATCGACACTGGGAGAAAATATCTGGACCGCCGAATCTACGTCCAGGCATAAAGGAGAGTGCACAAGGGAAGAATAGATCGGGGCCGTCAGATCTTAGTGCAGTGGACCAACACCGTTGGATCTAGAGAAAGGTACACAGGAGATGTTCCGAAACGATCAGAACTGTCCATCATCAGAGGATGCGTGGAAACAGATCCAGGTGTTTATGGAAACGAGCACCAGGAGATTTGCAAGGAGTTGAGGAGAAAATTCGTGAAAGGCGGATTTGTGAAATCGTTCTAGACCGTTGGATATGGAAGGATGGGTGGGAGCAGATCCACACACTTCAGAGAATCGTCTAACGAGAGAATGAGATTGAAGACTCTCCCAAACTTGTAAAAGGCAAATCGCCGATTGAATCTAGGTCGTCGGATTAAGGGAGGATCTAAACCATAGATCTGGAGTCACCAGATCTTGGGAGTCAGGGATTCAAAAGGGAAGGAGGAGACTGCACTTCATATCCCCAATACGCGAAAGCCTGATAGAATCCATGTCATTGGTTGAGCCAACATCATCAGGACCATCCATTTTCAGAGGACATGTGGCAGAGCTCCACATAAGTCGGAGGTTTGAAAGAGGAAGAGACAACATCATCGTGGTCGTCCATCGGAGAGGACACATGGTGAGAGGTTGGCGTTTTGTTGACTCTCGACACAGAGGAAGTCAACGGAGGGAGTAGTGAGAAATCGTGATACACGAAGTTTCGACGTGCTCCAGAGGTTTGGTCCCAGGTTATAAAGAAGGGGCATATGGTCAACTAACAAGGGAGGAGCGTATAACCCATTATCCCTTTTCGGGGTTTTGGGGGTCGAAGGACTTAGGAGTATTTGCAACCAGAATCGCGAATTCCAAAATCCATTTCGAGTTGAGGTTGTGGTCACATCAATGGTCATATGGGTGAGAGATAAGGGAGGAGCTATCCGCGGGACTAGGCTCCATTTCGGAGATCGGGGATTCAGGAAACATGAGTTAAGTGGGGCTCGCATATAGGAGTCTCGAATTCCTGAAAGGTGAAACGTTTGTTGGTGTGGACCATGGTGATAGTGTCATGGTCGTGTGGAGAAAGGGCTCGCGCCTGGTGCATGTTCGCAGATGCGGGGTCTAACCAAAAGGACCTATGGATTTTTTCAAGGATTCCAGCAGGGAATTCAAAGAGTCGATTTGACTCAATATTGTTGGAGAACGATCCTTGACCGGGAGGTCAGCGGACCCTGCTGAGGCAGAGGTAGAGGGTCTACGTCAAGGTGGTATTAGAGCGCATAACTATTTCATTTATGTAGCGGAGAGTAAGTAATAATAATACTCTGATACACACCATTAGGTGGTATTAGAGCTTGATTTCTCTCAAGCAGAGAAGAAGGAGACGAAGGATATAGTCTGATACCATTAGGTGGTATCAGGAGCTAAAGCAGAGTGTTGGTGATCTGTGTAAAATATTGTTGCAAGGTGAGTAACAAATGGTAGACAGCTAGGTCTGCTAAGCCAGGAGAACCAGTCACATTCTTGAGAGAAGATGACTACTAAAGGCTAGGGACGTGGTCAAAGAGGAGACCACCAGCAGAAAAGAAAGGCTGAGATAGATAAATAAATCAGTGAGATAAGGGCATGGATGGAGAGGTTTTCATTTAAAATGCATAAGGATGCTAAAATGCATTGGGTATATTATTATCCCATGAAGAGGAAGGTAAAATGGCCCGTTCAGAAATTGTTGGCCAAAGGACAATGAAGGTTGTTGAGAAGGTGGCTGAGGTATGTTGAGAGCCTCAGAGGTGAAGAGTAAGTGGTTCATATCTATGAGCCAGAAGTTGGGAAGAGTCTTAGTGATGGTGAGGAGGAGAGATCAAGCAAAGATCTTAGAAATTGCCAAGTGGGCAAAGAAAAAATCCCATATTTCCAGGTGGGCAAGGGAGAGAAGATGAGGCCATGTGAGAGTCTCATGAACTCAGGGGTGAGTTTGGATCAGCAAGGAGAGGTGACAAAGGAAGATCAGAGGAGAGTATTGATCATTGGAGAAATAGAGGTATTCCTGCCATATAGCCCAGTTGAGGCGAGAGCTTGTGTTGCAGAGGCAACAACAGGAGAAGGAAAACCAATAGTGACTGTCATAGAGGAAGAAAAAATGGAGAAGACATCATAATATTCCCCAGCATAACAAGAGAATGCATATGAGGTACTCACCCCATGGGAGAAGGAGTTGAAGATGCTGGAGGATTGGTTAAGCAATCCAGAGCTAGAAAAGAACTGCCAGGTTGTGGTCATGTAGATTGAAGAAGAATTCCAGTCTGGGGAGCAACTGGAAGAAGCTGGAGATATGCCAGCAGGAGAACTGGCAGAAGCAAATATGTTAGAAAAAGAATATGAGCAACAACTCAATGAAGAGACTGTAAATTTGAACTTTGTAGTAGACTGGTAAGCTAAGGCCACAAGAGATGGAGAAAATCGCATGGGGGATCGAATTGATCTATCCATTTGCAGGGAAGAAGTCTAGCCGAGGAGATTGCATAACGAGAACCAACAATTGGAGCAACTGGATGAGGTGATTGAGAAGATAAGAAGGCTGATGTTGAGGTCAGCGCAAGAAGCAGTCAGCAAGGAGAAGCTAAGTAGAAAGAAGACTGCAATAGCAACAGGGAAGAAGCAACAACAACAACAACAACAAAGCAGTGGATCAGATGGACAGCTCCAAAAGATAGTTTGGGATCCAGGTGGATTTCAACAAAGCTTGGAAGCTCATGAGAAGGAGCTCATTAATTTTTCGCAGTAGTGGAGTATGATGCAGGATCATTGCTTCACTCAACACATGCAACATCTAGCCAACACATCAAAGCGCACATTCAAGGAGAATAGAGGCACCAACCCTCTCAATTTCAAATTTCAAATTAAAATTAAATGAATTAAATGATTGTAAGGATGGTTGAGCCAAGCCATGCTTTTGTGTAGGCTGTAGATAAAGTCACATTTAATGGTTGGAAAGTTGAGATCTAGATCCGATTCGGACTAGACAACCATTTAATGTAATTGATTGAAATTAATGAGAGTTGGTGAGATGGAGGGAAGAGCTCGAGGAGCCCCTCTTTGTATTAGATATTTTGTTCTAGATTCATTAGTTAGGTGTGAGTTAGGAAGAATCAAGAGAGGAGAGAGCCGAGACTCTGTTGTAGTCAGAGCCCGAACACATTGTAATCGGGCATTCATATTAATACAAAGAGAAGTTTTTCCTGCATGAGATTCTTTGTGTGTTTATGTGTTTATGAATGAACGTCTTTTATGTATTTTATGTTGTAAATGTATGTTAGATGCCATCTGCAGGGATAGATAGATTTTTCTCATATATTCAAGAGTTTCTTTGATTTTCCAGTCTGGGTTCTTTGTGGGTTCATGCAAGGGGTTGCATGACAGAGTACCGAGGACTCTGTAAGCCAATGCAAAGAGTGCACATCTGAGTTCTGCAAAATTTAGGCAAAGACGTGCTAGGAGAGCGCACCAAAGGAAGTCATAGACTTAGAAGGAGAAGCTTCAAGGTTGTTGAACACCTTAGAGGCGAGACTATGCAGAGAAGGCACAGAGAGAAACACATAACTAGTGAAGGTTCTATAAATATATGCTAGGAGGGAATCGAGCAAGTGCATAGAGTGCAAAGAAGAACTCTATTTTGAGTTCAGAGACATGAGAAGTGTCTAGGGGAAGACACTCACAAAGTTGATGAATACTTTGTTGGCTCAGCAAGGTGTGCTTGAGCAAGAGTTGCCAAGAGGGCACTTGCGTATCTTCGAGGGACAGAAGAGACAAAGACCTTTGATGTCCGAAAAGTTGAATCTCAAGGAGGAAAAAGACCTGTGCAAGGAGTGCATCAGGGCAACGCTTGGGTGAAGTGTTGATAGAAAACCGTCTGAAGGCTTGTCAAGCACAAGGAGCATGCAGAGGTGAAGAAAGCTAAGGAGGGACATCGTTCTCAGAACGTAGATGAGACCCAAAGTCTCTGGGCTAGAGGAAGAATCGAAGGTCGAACCATTTGACACTTAGAAAATCTTCTAAGTCAAGGAAGGAGAGAAACTCCAGAGGAAGGAGCACAACTGTCATTGGATCGACATTGGGAGAAAAGATCTGGACCACCGAATCTACGTCCAGGCACAAAGGAGAGCGTATAAGGGAAGAATAGATCTGGGCCATTAGATATGAGTGCAGTGGACCAGGACCGTTGGATCCAGAGAAAAGTGCACAGGAGAAGTTTCGAAATGATCAGAATCATCCATCATCAGAGGACGTGTGGCAGTAGATCTGGGTGTTCGTGGAATCGAGCACCGAGAGATTTGCAAGGAGCTGAGGAGAAATTTCGTGAAAGGTGGATTCACGAAATCATTCTGGACCATTGGATCCATAAGGACAGGTGGCAGCAGATCCACACACTTMAGAGAATTGACTACCAGGAGAATGAGAGTGAAGACTCTCCCAAACTCGCAAAAGGTGAATCACCAATTGAATCTAGGCCGTYGGATTAAGGGAGRATCTGAATCGTAGATCCAGAGTCACTGGATCTCGAGAGTCGGGGATTCAAAAGGGAAGGAGGAGACTGCACTCCATATCCCCAATATGCGAAAGTCGGATAGAATCCAGGCCGTTCGTTGAGCCAACATCATCAGGACYGTACATTTTCAGAGGACGCATGGTAGAGGTCCACATAAGTCAGAGGTTTAAAAGGGGAAGAGTCGACATCATCGTGGTCATCCATTGGAGAGGACACGTGGTGAGAGGTTGGCATTTTGCTGACTCATGACACAGAGGAAGTCAACAGAGGGAGCTGCGAGAACTCACGATACGCGAAGTTCTGACGCGCTCAGGAGGTTTGGCCCCAGGTTATAGATAAGGGGCATATTGTCGACTAACAAGGGAGGATCTTATCACCCGTTATCCATTTTTGGGGTTTCAGGGGTCGAAGGACTTAGGATAATTTGCAACCGGAATAGCGAAGTCGCGAATTCCGAAATCCCTTTCGAGTTGAGGCTGTGGTCACATTGGTGGTCATATGGGAGAGAGATAATGGAGGAGCTAGCCGTGGGACTAGGCTCAATTTCAGAGATCGGGGATTCGAGAAAAATGAGTTAAGTGGGGCTCACATGTAGGAGTCCCGAATTCCCAAAAGGTGAAACGTTGGTTGGTGTGGACCGTGGTCGTTTGGAGAAAGGGCCCGCACCTGGTGCAAGTTCGCATAGGCGGGGTCTAACCAAAATGACCTATAGATTTGTTCAAGGATTCTAGCATAGAATTCGAAGAGTTGATCCAACTCAAGATTGTTGGAAAACAATCCTTGACTGGGAGGTTAACGGACCCTGCTGAGGCAAAGGTAGGGGGTCTGCGTGCATTCATATTAATACAAAGAGCAATTTTTTCTGCATGAGATTCTTTGTGTGTTTATGAATGAACGTCTTTTATGTATTTTATGCTGTAGATGTATGTTAGATGCCATCTAGAGGGATAGATAGATTTTTCTCATCTATTCAGGAGTTTCTTTGATTTTCTAGTCTGGGTTCTTTGTGGCTTCATGCAAGGGATTGCATGACAGAGTACTAAGGACTCTGTAAGCCAGTGCAAAGAGTGCACATCTGAGTTCTGCGGAATCCAGGAAAAGACATGCCAGGAGGGCGCACCAGAGGAATTCATAGGCTTGGAAGGAGAAGATTCAAGGTTGTTGAACACCTTGGAGGCGAGACTGTGCAGAGAAGGCATAGAGAGAAAGAAAGAACTACTAAAGGTTATGTAAAGCTCTGCCAGGAGGGCATCAAGCAAGTGCATAGAGTGCACAAAAGAACTCTATTTCGAGTTCAGATATAGGAGAAGTGTCTAGGAGAAGACATTCATAGAGTTGTTGAATACTCTGTTGGCTCAGCAAGGTGTGGTTGAGAAGAAGTTGCCAAGAAGGCGCTTGCATCTCTTCGAGGGACAGAAGAGACAAAGACCTTTAAGGTTCAAGAAGTTGAATCTCAAGGAGGACAAAGACCTGTGCAAGGAGTGCATCAGGCCAACTCTCCGGTGAAGTGTTGATAGAAAACCATCTGAAGGCTCGTCAAGCACAAGTAGCATGCAGAGGTGAAGAAAGCTCAGTAGGGACAACGTTCTCAGAATGTATATGAGACCCAAAGTCTCTGAGCTCGAGGAAGAATCAAAGGTCGAACCCATTGACAATTAGAAAATATTCTAAGGCAAGGAAGAAGCACAACTGTCGTTGGATCGACACTGGGAGAAAATATCTGGACTGCTGAATCTATGTCCATGCACACAGGAGAGTGCACAAGGGAAGAACCAATCTGGGTCGTCAGATCTGAGTGCAGTGGACCAACATCATTTGATTCAGAGAAAGGTGTACAAGAGAAGTTGAGGTGAGAGCATGTGTTGTAGAGGCAGCAACAGAAGAAGGACAACCAACAGTGACTGTCATAGAGGAAGAACAAATGGAGCAGACATCAGAATCTGCCCCAAAAGAACAAGAGCATTCAGATGAGGTACTCACTCCATGGGAGAAGGAGTTGAAGCTGCTGGAGGATTGGTTAACCAATCCAGAGCCATAAAAGGATTGCTAGGATGCGGTCATGCAGATTGAAGCATAATTCCAGTCTGGGGAGCAGCTGGAAGAAGCTAGAGATATGCTAGCAGGAGAACTGGTAGAAGCAAATATGTTAGAAAAATAAGCTGAGCAGTAGCTCAATGAAGACACTGCAGAGTGGCAAGCGAAGGCTACAAGAGATGGAGAAAATCACACGGGGGATTGAATTGATCTATCCATTTGGAGGGAAGAAGGGTAGCCGAGGAGACTGCAAAAAGAGAACCAACAACTSGAGCAGCTGGACAAGGTGATTGAGAAGATAAGAAGGTTGATGTTGAGTTCAGTGCAAGAAGCAGTCAACAAGGAGAACCTGAGTAGAATGAAGCCTGCAATAGMAACAGGGAAGAAGCAACAACATCAACAACGAAGTAGTGGAGCAGATGGACAACTCCAAAAGATAGTTTGGGATCCAGGTGGATTTCAACAAAGCTTGGAAGCTCATGAGCAGGAGCTCATGATTTTTTCACAGTAGTGGAGTATGATGCAGGAGCATCGCTTCACTTAGCACATGCACTAGCTAGCCAACACACCAAAGCACACATTCAAGAGAAGAGAGGCACCAACCCTCTCGATTTCAAATTTCAAATTGAAATTATATGAATTATATGAATTAAATGATTGTAAGGTTGGTAGATCCAAGCCATGCTTTTGTGTAGGCTGTAGATAGAGTCACCTTTAATGGTTGACAGGCTGATATCTAGATCCGATTCAGACTAGACAACCATTTAATGTAATTGATTGAAATTAATGAGAGTTGGTGAGATGGAGGGAAGAGCTCGAGGAGCCCCTCTTTGTATTAGATATTTTGTATCTAGATTCATTAGTTAGGTGTGATTTATGAATAAGCAAGAGAAGAGAGAGCCGAGACTCTGTTGTAGTCAGAGATCGAAGACAATGTAATCAGGCATTCATATTAATACAAAGAGCAATTTTTCCTGCATGAGATTCTTTGTGTGTTTATGTGTTTATGAATGAACGTATTTTATGTATTTTATGTTGTAGATGTATGTTAGATTCCATCTGCAGGGATAGATAGATTTTTCTCATCTATTCAAGAGTTTCTTTGATTTTCCAATCTGGGTTCTTTGTGGGTTCATGCAAGGGGTTGCATGACAGAGTACTGAGGACTCTGTAAGCTAGTGCAAAGAGTGCACATCTGAGTTTTGTGGAATTTAGGCAAAGACATGCCAGGAGGGCACACCAGAGGAAGTCATAGACTCGGAAGGAGAAGCTTTAAGGTTGCTGAACACCTTGGAGGCGAGACTATGCAGAGAAGGCACAAAGAGAAAGATAGAACTACTAAAGGTTCTGTAAAGGTCTACCAGGAGGGCATCGAGAAAGTGCATAGAGTGCATAGAAGAACTCTATTTCAAGTTCAGAGACAGGAGAAGTGTCTAGGAAAAGACACTCATAGAGTTGTTGAATACTCTATTGGCTCAGCAAGGTGTGCTTGAGAAGAAGTTTCCAAGAGGGCGCTTGCATCTCTTCGAGGGACAGAAGAGACAGATACCTTTGAGGTCTGAGCAGTTGAAGCTTGAGGAAGAAAAAGACTTGTGCAAGGCGTGCATCGGGCCAATGCTCTGGTGAAGTGTTAATAAATAACAGTCTGAAGGCTCGTCAAGCACAAGGAGCGTGCAGAGGCAAGGAAATCTCAGGAGGGACAACGTTCTCAAAAAGTAGATGAGACCCAAAGTCTCTGGGCTCGAGTAAGAATCGAAGGTGGAACCCTTCGACAATTAGAAAATCTTCTAAGGCAAGGAAGGAGCGAATATCAGGAGGAAGGAGCACAACTGTCGTTGGATCGACACTGGGAGAAAATATCTGGACCGTCGAATCTAGGTCCAGGCACACAGGAGAGCGCACAAGGTAAGAACAGATATGAGTGTAGTGGACTAGCACTGTTAGATCCGGATAAAGGTGCACGGGAGAAGTTCTGAAATGATCAGAACCATCCATCGTCAGAGGATGCGTGGCAGCATATCCGAGTGTTTGTGGAATCAGGCACCTAGAGATTTGCAAGGAGTTGAGGAGAAAATTCGCGAAAGGCGGATTCGCGAAATCGTTCTGGACCGTTGGATTCGAAAGGATAGGTGGCAACAGATCCACACACTTCAAAGAATTGGCTATCGGGAGAATGAGAGTGAAGACTCTCCCAAACTCGCGAAAGGTGAATCGCCGATTGAATCTAGGTCGTCGGATTAAGGGAGGATCTGAACCGTAGATCTGGAGTCACCTAATCTCGGGAGTCGGGGATTCAAAAGAGAAGGAGGAGAATTCACTCCATATCCCCGATACGCGAAAGCTTGATAGAATCTAGGTCGTTCATTGAGCCGACATCATTAGGACCGTCCATTTTCAGAGGACGTGTGACAGAGGTCCACATAAGTGGGAGGTTTTAAAGGGGAAGAGCCGACATCATCATGGCCGTCCATCAGAGAGGACACATGGCGAGAGGTTGGCATTTTTCTAACTCACGACATAGAGGAAGTCAACGAAGGGAGCAATGAGAAATCATGATACGCAATGTTCCGATGCGCTCGGGAGGTTTGGCCCCAGGTTATAGAGAAGGGGCATATGGTCGACTAACAAGGGAGGAGATTATCACCCATTATCCCTTTTCGGGGTTTCGGGGGTCAAAGGACTTAGGAGCATTTGCAACCGGAATCGTGAAGTCGCGAATTCCGAAATCCCTTTTGAGTTGAGGCTGTGGTCACATCGGTGGTCATATGGGTGAGAGATAATGGAGGAGCTAGCCGTGGGACTAGGCTCCATTTCGGAGATCAGGGATTCGAGAAACAAGAGTTAAGTGGGGCTTGTATATAGGAGTCCCAAATTCCCGAAAGGTGAAACGTTTGTTGGTGTGGACAGTGGTCATAGTTCCGTGGTCGTGTGGAGAAAGGGCTCACACCTAGTGCAAGTTCGCATAGGCGGGGTGTAACCAAAAGGACATGTTGATTTTTTCAAGGATTCCAGCAGGGAATTCAAAGATTCAATCCGACTCAAGATTGTTGGAGAACAATCCTTGACCGGGAGGTCAGCGGACCCTGCCAAGGTAGAGGTAGGGGGTTTGTGTGCATTCATATTAATACAAAGAACAATTTTTCCTGCATGAGATTATTTGTGTGTTTATGTGTTTATGAATGAACATATTTTATGTATTTATGCTGTAGATGTATGTTAGATGCCATCTGCAGGGATAGATAGATTTTTCTCATCTATTCAGGAGTTTCTTTGATTTTCCAGTCTGGGTTTTTTGTGGCTTCATGCAAGGGGTTACATGACATAGTACCGANTTTTATGTATTTATGCTGTAGATGTATGTTAGATGCCATCTGCAGGGATAGATAGATTTTTCTCATCTATTCAGGAGTTTCTTTGATTTTCCAGTCTGGGTTTTTTGTGGCTTCATGCAAGGGGTTACATGACATAGTACCGAGGACTCTGTAAGCCAGTGCAAAGAGTGCACATCTTAGTTCTGCGTAATTCACGCAAATACGTGCCAGGAGGGTGCACTAGAGGAAGTCATAGACTCGGAAGGAGAAGCTTCAAGGTTGTTGAACACCTTGGAGGCGAGACTGTGCAGAGAAGGCACAAAGAGAAAGACAAAACTACTGAAGGTTCTGTAAATCTCTTCTAGGAGGGCATCGAGCAAGTTCATAGAGTGCACAGAAGAAATCTATTTCTAGTTCAGAGACAGGAGAAGTGTCTAGGAGAAGACACTCATATAGTTGTTGAATACTCTGTTGGCTCAGCAAGGTGTGCTTGAGAAGAAGTTGCCAAGAGGGCGCTTGCATCTCTTCGAGGGACAGAAGAGACATAGACCTTTGATGTATGAGTAGTTGAAGCTCAAGGAGGACAAAGACCTGTGCAAGGAGTGCATCAAGCCAACGCTCGGGTGAAGTGTTGATAGACAACCGTCTGAAGGCTCGTCAAGCACAAGGAGCGTGCAAAGGCGAAGAAAGCTCAGGAGGGACGGCTTTCTCAGAACGTAGACGAGACCCAAAGTCTTTGGGCTCGATAAAGAATCGAAGGTCGAACCCTTCGACACTTAAAAAATATTCTAAGGCAAGGAAGGAGTGAAGCTCAGGAGGAAGGAGCACAACTGCCATTGGATCGACATTGGGAGAAAAGATCTGGACCGCCGAATCTATGTCCAGGCACACAAGAGAGCGCACAAGGGAAGAACAGATCTGGGTCGTCAGATCTTAGTGTAGTGGACCAAGACCATTGGATTCGGAGAAAGGTGCATGCGAAAAGTTCTGAAATGATCGAAACTGTCCATCGTCAGAGGACGCGTGGCAGCAGATCCGGGTGTTCGTGGAATTGGGCACCGAGAGATTTGAAAGGAGACGAGGAGAAAATTCGTGAAAGGTGGATTCACGAAATTGTTCTGGACCGTTGGATTTGGAAGGACAAGTGGCAACATATCCACACACTTTGGAGAATTGGCTACTGGGAGAATGAGAGTTAAGACTCTCCCAAGCTCGTGCCTAGTGCAAGTTCGCACAGGCGGGGTCTAACCTAAAGGACCTATGGATTTGTTCAAGGATTCTAGCAGGGAATTCAAAGAGTCGATCCAACTCAATATTGTTGGAGAATGATCCTTGATCGAAAGGTCAGTGGACCCTGTCGAGGCAGAGGTAGGGGGTTTGTGTCACAAAATGTGGGCAAGGTTCATGATCTCAAAACTTCTTAACAAAAGAGGGTGCCAATTTTTGCTTAAATTATGAAAATAAAAATGTCAAACCTGGGGAATTTGTTTCTAGCTCAACATATGGAAACATACCGTGAAACCATGGATATCTGCAAATTAGTTGTAAAATAACTAAGGCATTGGGAGAGTAACAATTAACTTTTGTGAAGAATCTTATCTTAATTGTGTGTTCTCACTAGATGTTTACCTTTGGACTAGCTACATAGGTACCCAATTTCAAGCTTGAGAGACCCACTAGTCAAATTGGAGGATCAAATAGATGGATTCAATTAGTCACTTTTTCCTAACCTCATATGTCAACATAATACCATAGAGATTCCAAATACCAAGGGTGTTTAAATATTTTCTCAAGTCAATTGGTTATTGTTCTCTTGGTGTTGCTACACCACCAGTGAGTGTCCATAGTCTTGGCAAAGTCACCCTAGTACCATAGACATTGCTCTGCTACTAGTGAGCATCCATGTCCCCAATGGAGATACCTGCATATCCCACTAGGATCTAAATTTATTTCCCATACCTTTACCTTTAAAAAAATTCCTTTAGCAAGAGGTGGATGGGGAAAACCAGTAACTCTTTAAAGGTTTGAAGGATGATACCCGTTGTTGAGAATAGATTGAGTGACCCAAGTGATGATATATCCCCCTTTTAAACTCAGCTCTAAGTACTAAGATGCCATCCCAATAAGATTTCAGTCTTAATTATGTGAATGGGTGGGATCCTTCAACTAATCAGTGGGCTACTCAAAACTTGAGATCTTGAGTTGCTCATGGGATAACCACCTAGGTAACCAATGTCCCACCACTTGTGCCAAAAGTCCAAATATTCTTTGTGAAAGATCTAATAAAAAAATATGGAGGTCAGTGTCTTAACAAACCTACAAAAGAGTTCCATATTTTAACACATTTGTTCTTGGAATATTGGAGCTGGAGTCAAGAAAATAGTTAGTGCTAAAAGATCATACACCTAAAACAATACCAAAAATGTGAAACTATTCTAGGCAAACTCAAATAACAAAAACCAAGGAAAATAAAACTTAGCTAGGAAAGAAAAACAAAATTGAAATAATTTGCTTAAAGAAAATGAAATCAAAACAATGCATGAAATGAAAACTATGAAATAGGAAGGTTGTAAAATAAATTTATTTATGCACAGGATGACTGTCTTGGAGGCATCTAACTGAAGTAGTGTTTCATTATTTAGCCATTAATTGGAAGTAGGACAAGTTCCCCTTCTAGATTTTGCAACATATACGTGCATAGGCCAAGTTTTTCACCTACTTCATAAGGATCAAGCCATAGTTGTTGCAATTTGGTATGCTTTCCATTTTCTTTGCATGGCTTGTCCCATTTAAGGACTAAATCTCCCACCTAAAAATATTTGTTCCTTGCAGAATGCCCATCAAACCATCTTTTGACTATCTTTTGGTGAGCAACAAAATTTCTTTCAGCTTTCTCTCTTTCTTCCTCTAGCTTTAGTAAGGTGTTAATTTGGATTTGACGGGCTAGGAATATGTGGCCATGTGAGGCTTGGGATAGTTGGAGAGAGAGAAATAATATGTCAGGAGGAAGAATGGCTTCTTTCCTAGAGACCAAAAATTAGGGGAGGTCCCTAGCAAATCTTTTGGGATTACTTGAACTACACAAAGAGTGTTTGACGAAGCATAATATCAATTTATCTAATGCTTAACTACATTTCTCTTTAGAATGTGGATCATGTTTTTACTAGTGGAATCAAACACACCATTGCCTTGTGGTTAATATTTATATGAGTACAACAATGTAATTCCTTTATCTAAAGAAAAATCAGTTGACTTCAAAGAAGAAAAATAAGCGGCATTATAAAAAACAAGTGTCAATGGAACACCAAACAAGTGTCAATGGATCAAAGAAGGGGTCTTGATCCAAGGGGGATTTCACTTGTCCGTAGGGGGGATTCAATATTCTGTTGTGGTGAATTCCCCCTGCGGACAAGTGAAACTCCCCTTGGATCAAGACCCCTTCTTTGATCCAAGACAGAAGGGAAACAAATGGTAATTACTTTCCTTTTAGATCTATTTCAACAAGTAGAATAGAAGAGAGAAATGGATGGCACACCTTTTTACGATGGATTTTCTCACTACTCCAACCTTTTGACCTTGATATCCAAGATCCTAGGAACAAGAAAAGACCTGCACAAGAACAAGATGAGATCCCTTTCTTCCACACTATAATATTAAGTAAAAATAGATCTTATCTACAATGATTTTCACAACAATAGACATGTAAACACTTGAACGCATAAACCTGAAAGGAATGGGCCAAGTTATCTATTAATGGAAAGCAATAGTGAAGCACTTACAATAAAATTTGATGTTGCAACAAATCCTCCAAGCTCTCTGTTCCAATCTCACATGATCATAATTATGATGCTCTTCAATTCTATCCCCCTTTCACTCAAGCATGACCCTCATTATATAGTGGTTTGAGGCATAAAAAATTTGAGATATATTGGGAAAATGGTTGAGGATTTAGCTCATGAGGTTGGGATTTAGTGCCTAGGATGGAGCAAAGAGATATGGCTTGAATCCTTGACCCAAAAAAACTTAGATCTCCCCAAATCTTACCCTTAGAAAAAGGTGGAATGGTTGCAACCTCTTCATCACTCCCTTAACACTAAGTACATGGCGACTATCGCTCCCTAAGACACTCTAGAGGGTCGATAGTCCAAATTTCATCACTCCTTGTGTATGGGAAAGGGGGTCATGATCCTCAAATAGGGCCAAAAACTTAAGTAAAAAGATATTATTTCGGCCTTCAAATGATATATTTCTCTTCCAACTTATCTAGAGAACATGCCAAGTACTCCCACATGGTCATGAATTTGTGACACTTAATAAAGCGCATGCAACACTTAGTAAGGAACGTAAGACACTTGATAAAGTGCATAAGACACCTATGAAACTTAGTAGAATGTGATACATAAGTGATACATAAGTGTGACACTTAGTAGAATGTGATACATAAGTGATACATAAGTGATACATAAGTGTGACACTTAGTAGAATGCGATACATAAGAGCGACACTTAGTAGTGTGGAAATTTGGTGTGTAACACAAAGGGTTGGGTTTTAAAATATATTGGCTTCACCTGAAGAGATTCTAAGAACTTCTTGTTGGGAATTCTTATGTTGGGTTATGAGGAATCAACCTAGAAAATGCATATGTGGTACCCCACATTCATGGGGAAATATTTGTTAATCTCAACTTACATGAAGATTTGAGAATGATAAAACCCATTCCTAAGATTTTCCACATGATGGGGAAGATTCAATTGTGGGGCTCCATGATGGTTAGAACTAGGGTAAAGAAATGTTAGGTGGCCAATTGATTCCAGTCATGGTGATGACCATTTTCTTGAATCACAGATTCAGTTATGGTGTGAATCTTAGTTTGATGTTTTAGAAAAAAAATACCAATTTTTCTTTTGAAGCTTGGCGAGATAAAATAAGATAAAAGATCTGAGAGGTGAGGGTGATTCAAGTGATAACATTGAAATGAATAGAATGCCCAAAAACATTTTTGTCATTCAATCTTAGCTAGAAAGGGTAAATTAATGCTTACCTGGTCACGATGCATAGTTGGTGATGGTTGTTTGAGAACCTCAAAGATGTTGAGATGTCTTATGATCGCAGGTGTAAAGCATTGGTGTCACAATGGAAAAGTAAAATCTGAACCCTGGGCAAAAACCCTCTTTTTCACTTATGTTTTTACCTTTTGGAAATGCTAACAATTCTTTCTTTTATGCCTTGTGAATGAATGCATGCATATATATATAACCAAGTTAAAATTCTTTTTAAATTCATCGTAATTTGTGCCAAAGTTATGATGTATCGCAACTCACAAAATGTTGAAATTTTATGACGTGTCACATCTCGCTACAATTGTAGATTGTAAGGTGCGACATGTCGCACCCTTTCAACATTTTAACCTTCAATCTTAGACAAAAGTCTTTTATCACAATGGTCGAAACTTCCAAACCTAACGATGGTGTAACATGTGATTCAATAAATTTTTGGTGTGATAATTTGTGTCACCAAGCTTGAGGTTCTATTTAATTTTTTGTTGCTAGTGACATGTCGCGACTCTTCCAAAATCCGAAATTTGCAATATGTGTGATGTGTTGTGGCCTTGAAAAAGTTGCAACTTTGAGATGAGTGTGGTGTGTTTCCATCAATCATGAATTTGAAAAATAAGAAGGATGCGGCATGTTGCAGGGGTAATTTTTTTCCAAAGTTTGCAATAACTGCGACATTTCGTGAGACATGGAACTTGAAATTTATGAGGTTTTTAAAGCAAACTGCATAAATCCATTTTTTATTTTGAGAGAGGCAAGCAAATTCTACAAGAAGTTCAAGGGAGAGAAAAATAACTAAAATCCAAACAAGTCATAGACAAAAACCAAAGAACTTTGAGCAACTTTACTGGAGACCTTATGATTTAAAGAAAATTTCAAACTTGCTCTAAGATTTCCCTCAAATCCAAAATATGGGTACGGCTCAGGATCTCAAAACTTCTCAACAAAGGAGGGACCCCAATTTCTACTTGAATTATGAAAGTAAACATGTTGATCTTGTTGAATGGGTGACAACCATCGATGAAGTTTCAACGGGATTTCAACCATATTTCAACTTATTAACCCAACCGTCGATGAAGTTTCAACGGGATTTCAACCATATTTCAACTTATTAACCCAATAAATGGATTTGGAGGTTAGAAAATTAATTCCTTCGATGGAAGAATTGTTATAAATTGTAACCCATAGAGACAAAGAAAGATATGAGAGGTACTAAGGTTGTTGCTGAACTTATTTAATCTCTATATTGATCAATAAGAATATCGATTTCTATTGTCCCGCAGATGTTTCCCTCTTAAGGGTTTGACTGTTAGAAAAATAGGATCGCAGAGCAATAAAATAAAAAAAGATGTGGAAATAAAACATAGAACATACATAATACAATAGAGACACAAATATACGTGGTTCACCCAGTGTGGGCTACGTCTACCAAAGAAATTGTTAGGTCATTTCTTTATTATTATCCAACAAATGAAGGGATACAATCTCCAACACACCTGTTGTAACTTCCTCTTCTTTCTCTCACAGTTTCCTTTCTCAGAATACAATATTCACTCACATACACAACCGCAATACAATTCCATCATAAAAGAGGGTTTCCTTATAGGGAAAAAACGCTAACATAACTTCTACAGTCAGATTTGTGACCTTGTAATGAACCGTCCAGATTGACTACAAAATTACAATATTTTACAAGGCAATTTTCCCAAATATTTCTCTTCGGGGGTGTTTCCCCTCGAACCCCCACCAGGGGGGGATCCAAAATTTCTTGACACACCCCCTAGACCCCCTTGGCGAGACATATGTGATGGAAATCCCACACCACCCCCCTGTTAGGTAATTGGGTCCAAGCGCGGTTGAAACAAGACCTCTGAATCAAGAAGATAATTAGGCTACATAACCAACAATATCTCACTTGGAGACTGATCACAACAACTCAATTGTTGGGGTACCTATTGGACTATGATCCACCTTGGACCTGGAAAATTTATCATCTTTCACCTTCATGCTTGAGGGCTAGTTGAAATTGAGCAGGAAGTGAGTTTCTCCCCAGTTACTACCTTTGTTAACATGCTTGCAGGATTCTGGCTAGTATGTATCGTTTCCAACTTCAATTGTCCATATTCCAAAATGGATCGTATGAAATGGTACCTGAGTTGTATATTCTTAGTCTTAGAATAGAAGGTTGAGTTCTTTGCAAGATGAATGACACTAGGGTTTTCACAGTACAACCTGATATTCTCATGCTTCTTTCCCAATCCTTCCATCAACCTTTGTAACCAAATCATCTCTTTACTAGCCTCTATAGCAACAACATACTTTTCTTCCATTGTTGAAAGTACAACCACCTTTTGCAGTTTTGAAATCCAACTTACTATTGTTCCACCTATAATAAAAACATACCTTGTGGTGATTTTCCTGCTATCTTTATCACCTTCCCTATATGAATCAACATATCCCTGTAGAATAGTGTTTGCAACTCCAAAACATAACGCATGATTATTAGTACCTCTCAAATACATGAGAATCCACTTTACTTCCTCCCAATGTTCTTTACAAGGATTATTCATATACCTGCTCACAACACCCACTGCATGTGCAATATCTGGTCTTGTGCACACCATAGCATACATCAAGCTGCCAACTGCTGATGAATTAGGGATCCTGGACATGTATTCTATCTACTCATGTGTCTTGGGACACATTTCCTTGGTTCATTTGAAATGGCTAGCCAAAGGTGTACTAATCAGTTTTTCATTCTTCAATCTAAACCTCTCCAACACCTTCTCTATGTACTCACCCTGAGACAATATCAATTTGTGATTTTTCATGTTTCTTGTTATTCCCATACCAAGAATTTTCTTTTCAACACCCAAATCCTTCATAAAAAATGAATTATCTAATTTCCTTTTGAACACATTAAATCCTGCATGTTAGACCCTGCAACAAACATGTCATCTACATACAATAGCAAGATAATATAACTTCCATTTTCTAGCCTCTTAAAATAAACATAGTGATCAAAATGACATCTACTATAACCTTTTCTGTCATAAACATGTCAAACTTCAAACACCACTACCTTGGAGCTTGCTTTAGGCCATACAAGATCTTCTTCAATTTGCATACCAAATTTTCCTTCCCTTTGACCTCATACCCCTGTGTCTATTGTATATAAATATATTCCTCCAAATCTCCATGGAGAAAAGTTGTTTTTACATCTAACTGTTCAAGATGAAGATATTTTGTTGCCACAAGACTTAAAATACTCCTAATTGAAGTCATTTTAACAACAAAAGAAAATATTTCATCAAAATATATACATTTCTTTTGTGCAAACCCCTTGACAACAACTCTAGCAGTGTATCGCTTTTTTCCTCCATCTTCTTCCTTCAACCTATAAACCCATTTATTTTGCAATGCTCTTTTTCCTACATGAAATTAAACTAAGTCCCATGTCCGGTTATTTACCAAGGAATCCATTTCCTCTTTCATGCCTTGCTCCCACTTCTTTTTAGTGTCTACCTGCATTACCTCTTCATAACTTTCTGGTTCACCAGAGTCAGTCAACAATAAATAATACAATGAAGGAGAATATCATTCAGGAGGTCTACTTAACCTAGTATATCTTCTAACAACACTTGTAGAAGTTTGAGGTGCGTTCTACTCTTGTTGTTGTACATTTTTATTTTCTAGTACCTTTGGAATTTCATTTTCTTTTATTTAATCAAGCACTGTATATTATGTGTTTTCCTTTTCCTGTTTCTTTACTTGCAATTGATCTTTGTACATGACCTTTTCATTGAATACTACATCTCTACTCCTAATTATTTTATTATTTTCATAATCCCATAAGAGATAACCAAAATCATTAACACTGTATTCAATAAATGTACATTTCATGGATTTTCCCTCAAGCTTTGCTCTATTTTCTTTATCAATATGTACATATGCTTCACAACCGAAAGTATTCAAAAATGAGTAGTTTACCTTTTTACCTGTCCATGCCTCCTCTGGAATGTCACCATCTGAGTAGCTTGAAGGCCCTTTGTTTATTAAGTAAACAACTATATCTACAACATATGCCCAGAAATGCAAGGGCAACCCAACATGCAATCTCATACTCCTTTCACTTTCCACGATTTCCCTATTCATCCTTTCTGACACACCATTTTCTTGTGGTGTTCCTGGAACTATTTTTTCTCTACGAATCCCATGGTATGAATAATAATCATCAAACTCCTTGCTGCAGTATTCACCTCCATTGTTTGATTTGAGACACTTCAACCTTTTTCCTGTCTCATTATGAACCAAAGCTTTCCATTTTTTAAAAGTGTCAAAAACATTAGATTTTTGTTGAATACAATAATCCCAATTTTTTCTAGTTGCATCATCAATAAAAGTAACATAATAAAAAGAGACACCAAGAGATGATACTTGAGTTGGTCCCCATTCATCTTTATGCACAAGCTCTAACTTTTCACTCTTCTTTTCCTTCCCGACTCTGAGAAATATGACTCTCTTATGTTTTCCATAAACACAACTCACAAAAATCCAAGTCAACTTGTTTAAGATCTAGAAACAAATTCATTTTGTGAAGTATCTCCATCCCCTTCTCATTCATGTGTCCAAGTCTATGATGCCATAGTGTTGTATCCACTCTTGTAGAAGCTAAAGAGATAGAAGAGTCAACATTACCAGTACATAAATACAATGTACCTACCTTCTCTCATTTTTCCATTACCAATGATCCTTCAGTGACCTTCCACGTCTCATCTGTAAATGTAGATATACAACCTTCACTTTCCAACTACCCTGTTGAAATTGTATTTCTTCCCATATATGGTATATGTCTCACCTCTTTTAGTAACCATTGGTTTCCATTCTTTTTTTTTTTATTTGTACCTTACCCATTCCAACAATTCGACATGGTTCATCATCACCCAAATAAACCTGTCCAAAATCATCTTGAACATAATCTTGGAAATATTTCCTATGGGGTGTGGCATGAAATGAAGCCCCTAAATCTACTACCGTGGATTCAGTAATATTATTTAAAGAAAGAATCAAATCATCTCGTAACACATTGCTCACTAGTATTTCTTCAGATGTCCTTTCTTCCCACAATTCTAGCACTCTATATTTCCTAGTTTGGATTTGGATATGCCCTTCCTAGAACTCCCACGGTTCCCTGATCTCTTTCCTCCTTCCTTTTGTATTCCCCTGTTCTCCACGGTCAATGCATTACCTGATGTCTCACCTGTGATTTTTCGTTGCATTTCCTCGCTAAGGATAACACCAACAACATCATCCAATTTCAGATTGTTTGAACCAGAGACAAGTTACTTACAACCATGACCAAGTCGTTCCATCTTTCTAGCAATGAGCACAAGATTAGAATATCCCTAACCTATTCGTCAAATTTCACTCCTACAGAACTTAGTTGATTAGTAACCATAATGAATTCATTTAAATGGTTGGAAACAGACCCATCTTCTGACTTCTTCATATTAAATCATCACTTCATTAGAAATACCTTATTGGAAGCCGAGGGTTTTTCATATAGTTTATCCAATGCATCCATTAGATCCTTCGTTGTATTTTCTTTTGAAATATTGAAATCCACTCACACTGCCAGGCACAACTGTATCATTCTCGGTGCCTTTATGTCAAGAACCTCCCATTCTTCGTCCTTCACACTCGCCAACTACTTTGATTTTCCACCCAACGATAGGTAAATATCCCTCTGATATAAATAATCTTCCAAATGCATCGTCCATAACTGGTAGTTTTGGCTGTTAAATTTATCGACTGTAAACTTTCCATCTTCCGTCATTACTCCCACTCGAACCAGGAACCCTCTTTTCCTGCGAGCTAACTTTTTCTCTGATGCTAGTTGTTAGAAAAACATGATCACAAAGCAATAAAATAAAAATAGATGCGAAATAAAACAATGAAAGTACACAATATAATAGAGACACAAATATACGTGGTTCACCTAGTGTGGGCTACGTCCACCAAAGAAATAGTCGGGTTCTTGCTTTATTATTATCCAACAAATGAAGGGATATAACCTACAACACACCCACTATAAATTCCTCTTATTTATCTCACAATCTCTTCTATCAGAATACAATATTCACTCACATACATAGTTGCAGTACAATTCCCTCATAAAAGAGGGTTTCCTTCTAGGGAAAAAAACCCTAACATAAATTCTACTGTCATATCTGCGACCTTATAATGAACGGTCCAGATT
>SNQJ01S0027615.1:77057-90339 GCA_010110895.2 Picea sitchensis
ATGTGTAGGAGGTTTATATTACAAATACCATCTATCATTTGCTTCATCAAAATACAAATGTTGTGATTATATCTTCGATTTAAATAATGAGATTTATCTTTGAATTTTAAATTGAATGATAAAATGCATAGATTGCTTCTAGATTTATCTTATTGTAATCATGTATAATTATGACATCACAGGTTTATATTTGTGTTTCCTTTTCTGTCATTAAAACCTAAGCTGCCAATACATGTTCTGAATTTATTTAGAACAATCATAAGGTTCATTGCAGATTTCTCTCTTACACATGGCAGTTGGATGTTCACCACTCATGCAGATGCTTGGATACACCTCACTAATTCACTGACATGATAGCTTCTTTGTTTTTTTATTGTCATTTACATATCATTGAAACTAGAATGTATGGTTCAGCTTTGACTATCCACATGTTCATGTTTCATTAACTTTTTTTTGCAAGATTCTTTAAATTTATAAAAGAAAAACAATAAATATTTTTATGTACTTTCTTTATCTGCTTCCTAGAAGCAATCATTTTTAACATCGATTTTCGTAAGTTTCGATTAAAACTTGCATTTTATAAATCATGTAAATAAATGAGACATGTATATCTTCTGCTTAAATACAAATACTATAGTAACATTTGAACATATGTACATATATATAGTGTGTTTAGTAATTAGTTAATTATTTCTCTCTTTTATTCGTTTCTTTTAGGATTCTTAGATTGGCTAACGGAGCCATTAAACCTGTCAGAATGAGTTATACCAAACGTCTTAGGTTATTTAGACAACCTCAGACCAGACTCGCTCTTCCAGTTGACGGACGATCAATTTTGCTCGTCAACAGGTTCTTCCTCTATAAATCTAACGTTAATACGTATACATATATATATAGATATATGAAAAGGATCATAATGTTAGTGGGGATTTACTAACTTCTATGCTTATTTTAGATATGTTGATAATCTGAGAGGCTAGGGTATAACGAATTTACCCTTGACCCTTTAAGTATATGATTATTGTGCAGTAGGAAATAACTCAGAGATAAAATGTGTTATAGTGGTAGTTAATTGTGTCAATAACTGGAAAACATAAACCTTGAAAAAGTTAATAGTGATGACAACTACCTACTTATAAATAACAGTAGGTCTTTCGAGATAAGTTGTTCGAAGAGAAAGAAATTTAATGTCCCTAAGAAAAAAAAATTATTTGGTAAATTTGGGGAACATTACAATAAGATTCTTTATATATCAGCCTTTAGATGCAAGGTTGACTTTTTCTATAAATATCATATTTTGTAATTGTAATTGGATGTATAATAAAACATGTGATAGTGTCATGAGCCTTCTCTAAAGGCTCTAGATACATTGTATTTCACCTTGAATAATAATAAGCAATGCAGCCCAAAAATATCCTTGTAAATATCATCTTCAACTTACATGTTCTGATAAAAAATGTTTCCCTTCGAAGATGTTAAGTGTAAGTAGAGGATCGATTTGAGATAAAATGAACAAAAATTGTTTTCAAATCCAGCCAAAAAGAGACTAATCATAACGTTTTTTATATTATTCAATATGCAAAACAACACTTTCTTAATAAAAAATAAGTTAACTCCTTTTGTTTCAAATCAAGAAAAAAAGAGACCAACCATAACATTTTTTATATTACTCAATATGCAAAACAACACTTTTTTTTTTTTAAATAAGTTAACTCCTTTTGTCTTTATGCAGTGATTTGGAATAGGAATCAAATTGATCTTAGTGTGAAACATGCAGTCTTTATTTCTTTGTTGCTAATTATTTGCAATCTCGGTCACATGAGGCTCTTACGGCAACATAAATGAATTTCATACAGAGTTTCAAACCAACAATATTCAATTCCATTGGTAATGTAGATAGAAGATAGCACATCTTCATTCATGTAGTTGGTGCGTGTTGCTAAAGGAACCTTGAAAACTTACAAAGTGGAATTGAAATGCATAGACAAGGAAACATGGAAATGAAACCTATGAGTCAAAGGTGTTAAATAATGGTCAAGAGCCAAATCACATGGGTTTTAATGGAATTTTCTCTCCTCACATCGGAAATCCTCACCCTTACAATTCCTACGGACAAAGATGAAACCAATCCTAATCATAAACAAAAATGAATCCAATATAATTAATGCAAAATATTATATTATAAAACATTTACCCAAAATGAAGATAATGAGAAATAAATATAACACAATAAACACTTGAACAACTAACTTTTTACATCATATTTACAACTTTGCACTTAAACTTTTTACACCATATATTTACATTTCTATACTTCAACATTTTATAATACAACCTTTCATTTTACTTTCTCATGAAAAACTCGCTTTACAGAGACTTGCTGCCCTTCACCTCCTCTTGTTTATGTAGCTATTCCCATTCATAAGATTTTGGCAAAACCATTTTTAATATCCATGCCAATATTTTTTGAAGGCCTTGATTATATTCCATATCACCTTTTTAATACGTATCCAAGCTTGTCCCCAATTAATCATGAGAGTGTCAAGTAATATCTCTTTAACGCGCTCGAACTCAAGACTATCTATTTTATAGAAAAAAAAAAAACTGGCAACAAAAAATAAGTTCGAGTATAAAATTATCAAAGATATTATTAATATTTTATCCAATACCTTCTTACTATTCCGTAACATATGGGAACCACCAAAGAAAATGATCATTGAAGGACAAGCTTGATATGAAGGCTTCACCTTTCTAAGCAAGGTGAGGCTTAAAAACTTTTCAAGTTTTTCATATATGCCCTTTTCCACAAAGGTTCCCTTTCTATTCACTTAATTCGAGGTAATAATCATTATTTGCATATTAAGGTCATTTGAATAATATTACCATCAGGGTGCTATACATTCAATATAATTTATATGTAAAACTTTCCAAGTTTCCTTTTCCTCAATCACCAAAATGGCCCATTTTGCACATAAGAGTATGTGTTTCGTTAATATAGCCCTCCCCTCCCTATCCTTTCGTTAACTATACATGTTTTAGTTAACCACATAAAATCTTTGGCCAACTTTAGTATTGGTCAATAGAAAAATATGAAGTACTTTATCATATCTGTGATAGGCACTATCTAAGGGGAAATATGAAGTACTTTATCATATCTGTGATAGGCATTATCTAAGGCGACCAAACAAGATCAAGAATAGTATACATGAGTAGTAGCAATTGGACTTTGAGATAGTGGCATCTAAAACCATCTTAAAACCACCATTGATTAACCAAATAGAATGGAAGATCCTTTTTTCTTTACCTATGGAATTGACTTTTAGTCCATTGAAGCTTGGTCCATGAGACCTCATATAAGGTCTATAGGCAATCCATAGTTTTTTCACTAAGGTCTAGTCTTTAAGGATCATGAGAAATATAGTCATCATCAAAGTGCCCATTAACCACTTCACCCACATTTGATTTAATAATGAAGAATCTTCCTTTGATGAAGCCATGTGTCATTCTATGATGAATGAAACAACCCAAATCTCTAGTCACCATGGCATAAAGTGCAGGAGTGAGACCTAAAAAGGTAAGTTTCCTCATAATTACATATGTTGATGGATTGCAATTCAAGGTATCAACAAACACGGTTTTCATAATGGTCTCTCTTAACATTTGAGGTCAAGAAAAAGTGAGGTGTAATGAATGTGTTCTCCTTTGAATTTGGGCTCTTTGTAGTGTATGTTTCACTCTAGTTTTCCTATTATCACTTCCTTTTCTCACTAATAGAGACTAAATATGCATGTGATTTTTATATAAGAGTGCTCCTTGTGCTCCCACGGTGTAGTAATACTATTGCACTTAGTAATCTCATTGACATATTTATGTTCTTTTGTTGTACATTAATAGCCTATCGTATATGAGAAAACAAAACTTGATCGTCAGAAGAAGAGATATGATAGGAGTGCTCATCTAGAATCCATGTCTCTTTTATATAATAAATAATAGGATAATAAGACAAGAAGATCCACATGCAAATGGATTTGGGTGTATGCAATAATTTCTTCATGAAATGAGTAAACTCTATTCCAATGAAAAGGCCAAAACATCTATGATCTTCACATTATATCTACTATATCTAAGTATGAGGGTCTCCAAATAGACAATAATATCTACCATGCCAAATATGAAAATCTCTAAATAGACAATAATATACCATAAATCTCATAATAAATGAAACATAAAATTATAAAAAAATTTAATTTAAATTCTTGTTACATAATTTACATACACATTAGACACTAAGTATATGATTCTTACTTAACATTTTAAAATGATGCTTAAACAAATCCTAAATAAAAAACATATAAGAAAATTGAACAATAATAAGTTAAGGTATTGAAAAAATGATAATGATAAAGTTCTAAAAAATAACTCTCATAGTAAAATCCCTTTCAGCAACCTCACCTCCTCAATCTCCTTTGTGAAAATCTCTTTTGAACATAAAAATGAAAAGAATACCCTGTCTGCCCTTCTCAACCATCTGCCTATAGCTTAAGTGAAACCATGAAGTACACACTGCTTGGAATCATGGAACCCTGAAGTAGACTACAATGGGATAGAGTAAATGGCAATACCTAGGCATGGAAGTTACACGATAGAGTAAATGGTGAACAAAATCAATTCTGACTCTAGAATATCGACTTATACAAGCAATGGATTAAGCAACAACCTCAATCTCAAGTTGTTCTTACTAATCCTGAGAAGGAAGGTTGAAGGTTGGATCACAGATAGTCTCAGGAAGGTTGGATCACAGATAGAAATGGACAAGCCCTTCTCACTAATCCTGAGAAGATTTTTTTTTTTTAAACATCAACCTTCGAGCCTATAAGTTTCAACAGAAAGCTCCTGTGATTTCCTGTTGTACTGTTCTTTATCACATCATCCAATAGCTTTTGATACTTGCGAAGAAATTCAGTTTTAATTTCCCGCATATCGATCTCAGCCCGCGTGACTATAACTCGAGTTACAGAATTATCATCTGCACTTCCATTAACGCCTTTTACAGAGAGATACAATGTCTGCACAGTCCAAGATGAGAAGCTGTCATCGATTCTTCCACACCCATAATGGAAAATTTGATTATATTAAAAGCACAATACATGTCCATGGCAAATTGAAATAACTCAAGCTTACTGAACAGAAGGATGGCAATATATTTATTACTGTGCATAGATTCAAATACAGAAAAAAGGAGAACGTGTACGTATATTACCTTAGCGAAATACTTTGCAGGGCGATTTATGCATTTTATCGTCATGCGCACTGCCTCCTCGAACTCTCCACTGAGATCGCCTTTTAATCCCTGAGAAATAAACCAAAACAATTCAATAGAAATTCAAGATTATAGCTCACTGACAGGATTGGAAGATTGTAACTCACTGACAGGGTTGGAAGAGTTTTGGACGCTTTTGTGTAGTGAGGCACCAGTAGAGATAGTGAAGGCGGAGAATCTACCCTCAAATCTCTATTCAAGTTCAAAGCACTCAAGCTGGAATATCTATATTTTTCTGTTTGAATTGGAGATTGAAACATTGCAATTCGAGATAAGGATTGATAGTGTGACATGGTAAATGAAAAAAAAACCATTAGTGATTAGAAATTTGGTACAAAAGAATAGAGAAATTGTGGCAAAAAGGTGACTAGAGAATGAGATTTTATCAATTCAATGATTGGTTACACCAAATAGTAGTACTTTCTAGAGAAGATTGAGTTCTCTTCAAAGAGTACTTGAAATAGTAGTTGAAAATAAGGAGATTGAAAACTATAGAATAAGAGAAGAACATGTATTCTTATTTTGCAAACAAGGAGAAATTAAGAATGAAATTAAGAATAAGGTGGTTTTAATGATACATTGTCCTATGTTTTAGAACACTGGGAGAAAAGAGGATGATGTGGTTTTAATGATACATTGTCATATGTTTTAGAACACCAAGCCAAAAGAGCATTATATATTAAGACATCTTAATATTACATATTGAGACATCTAGTAGGGGGTTCATATTGGGGTTAAAATAATAAAAAAAAATGAGAAGGGAATTGAATTAGTAATTTTGAATTACATTGGTCTATACCCTTCAAGATCCTAATAATGTATTTATTATATTTAATGTTCTTTTCATCATCTTCTAACCATCTCTACAATAAGGGAAGATCTCAAATCTTCATTAGGTTAAATTTGTTGGTATTTAGAGCTTGAAACAAATATTAAATGCAAGACATGACAATGAACAAGATAATGCTGAATAACACACGAGATTTGGGTAGTAAAACCCTGATAGTTTGTCAAGGAAACATCCACGGGGCGAGGTATCGGTATGTCTTATTATTCAAGATAGGTTTATAATCAGACTTACAACGCTACAATGCCTCTTGAGGCTTCATGGATATATAACATAGGTTAGATCGTTACATTAGTTCAAGAACTTGTTTTTGTTCCACCAGTTCATGAACTACCTCTGTTATACGAACTACCAAATATTTACCATAGTAAATTTGTATTATACCATAACTAATTGTTGTCATAATTCCAACAATCTCCACCATGACAACAATTTACACAGCTACTGCTGCCCCAGCCCATTCATCACCTCTTTTTCAAACCAAGAGAAATACCTCCACCACAGCACTCTAATGGTACCAATTCATGAACATGTTTGCACAACTGTTAGCTGGACCATCACCTCCATTGTGCGTGTCTTACAAATGATACACGTTGTCTCATTTTGATGCGTTAATACCATTCAGTCCGAAATGCCACCGAAATGCTTTTGATATCCACGAACACCATATCTTGTATCCCGGAAACCTCAATAGATCCTTTCATTCTTGCGAGACGTAACTTGAGGTAGGTCTCTTCTTGTCCATGTCTTCTGATTCAACATAACCACAAGCTAAATCACTTCAGCCATTGTAGGTGATACTTGGTAACATATTGGCTACTGGACATATTAGCTTGCACTCGTTTCCATGCTCTTCACTGGTTTTCCCATGTGTCGACAACACCAGCACGTAATGAAATGTTGAACATTTTCATAATGGCCATCGATCTTCTATTATTATGTAGCATGCAATACGAGACATAACCGGCCGTATTGAAAGCAGAATTCCAGTTGAAATGTCCTTACTCTTGAAACCGTTTTGGGTGCACGACCACTTCAACCCAGATATTCTTTAAAAGAATTATCATTGCCCATAGAGCGACTCCGCTATCAACTAGTTGATAGAAGTAAACAAATTTTTATTTGGGAAAATATGAATTGTTATTATTGAGGCTTTTTGAGTCTAAATCCATTCTTCATAGTATTAGGAGACATTGCTAATGAACAAGACTTCATCAATCAGCCTAGACTTGGATTCAAATGGATTTGCGCTCTAATTTGGATTCTTCATGGACTCCTTGGACTCCTGGAAACTTCCAACAATAATTTTAAGATTCCCAAACTTTAACTACGATTACTTAACTTATCTTCCTTACCCTTCTTAATGGGCTGTATGAATTATTTCGCGGATCTTCTACCCTTCGTGGATCAACCTCTAGCCACCAATGCTTACGGTGTGGAGGGTTTTGGAACTTGATTTTCCTTAACCTCCTCAAAACAAACAAGGTCCAATAATATTATTAAGATTCAAAGAGTTTCAATTGTCCGCAAAACTATGGAAGTAACTAGATGATCCCAAGATTTAGGCAATGAACATATGGGTGTTACTGCTTTATCTTCATCATCGGGTTTAACATCCATACTAGTCGATCAGCTTCAGCATATAGAGTAGTAAACACATTTAAATGATACTGGTACAGTACATTCTCTCATTTTAAAGCGCTTTATGGCTTCATTTTCAAGTGAAATCTAATTAAGTCGGACTTCACTCATATAAATAATTCATCTGCTCCTGACTGACCGTTTTCTTCTCCGTGTCATTTAAAGCAAGACCCCATCATCCACCGAACTTATAACTAAATTTGCTAAGGGCTTTGGCATCATGTCTTCAATAACATGGGTCGCTTGAATCGCGAGAGTTTTGTTTTTTTCCACCTCTTCTTAGATCTAAATCCTCATGCAACCTGTATTTGATGCTGGCAGAGCTGCATTTGAACCTCACATTCAAATTATTTTTACCATTAATTTTTCAATCTTGAATTTAAGCGTGCGGCACCGGTGGTTCTTTACGCCAAGAATATAACTCTTCAAATGGGGAAAATTAATTTTTCATCACGGCCGGAGTGCTGAAATGCATATTCCGCGGAAAGCTCGTACCGCGGGCGATTGGTACTGCATCGCAGAAGGCGGTTTTTGGTCTTTGAATATATATATATATACGCCTGTATGTAATATGTTGACTGAACCAAACGTATTTTTGCCGGGTGGCGTTTTAAGCGGCAGCATAGGTGACTATCTCCAAATTTATTGTGGGCTTTCCGCGACTTTTCTGACATATGCTATATGGCGCCTCTGCGGCTGTCTCTCTTGTAAATGGATGGTTGGATGTCTTCTTGCTCAGAAAACCCTCATCTCCTCTACAAATAGATAGTCGAATGGCCTCTTCTTGCTCATAAAAACTTCGTATCCTCTGCAAATGGATAATCGAACCTTTCCAGAACCCACCAAATTTTATTTCTAGGGTTCTTTCTCTCTCCACAAGGACAAAAAATTGCTCTTCTTTTCTCTGTGGATTTCACTAGAAAACTCGAAGTTGACTTCTCTTTCTTTTCTCTGCACAATCCTCTTTATTTTCTATGCAAATTCTCTTCCCTCCGCGTGTGGAAAAAAAAGCACTGGCAGACCATCTTCTTCGACCAACAACCTGAGCACCTTCGACTACTTTTACCCTTGCACGTGATGACTCTTTTCAATTCCTCTTCTCTTGTGCACGAGAAGATCAACTTCAATTCCCTCTCCTTGGGCTATCGACCCATTTATACAACTAACATAAAACCAAAATTAAACGACGACTATGGTTTCTAACTCTGCATCCTCTTCTTCCACATACCAAACACGCGAGCACTATGCGTTACTTATTTTGGTATTTCGCGAGCGCAAAGGTAATGATGCAAGTAATGGCGTGACTGACAAGACACGATAGTAGGAACGGTGTCTTGCACGGTGTTGTGGTAGGAGCCAAATTAGCGTCAGGAAACATTCATGGGTCAGATGTCGGTTTGATATTGTTCGAGATGGGCTTGTGATCGGTATTGCGGCATTTACAATGCCTCAAACTTCGCGGATGTATACTGGCATGGGTTGAATCATTTGCGTCGATTCGGAGCTTACGGTTTGGTTTACCCAGTTCGAACTATCTTGATTATCCCGGTTTGTCAACCATTTTCCGCACAAAGTAGAGACTATTGCTTGACGCATGACTGGTGTTGTCATAGTCGATGTTTATAACGTTTTTGATTGTTTTGGAGATGTTTTGAGAATATTTTCTGAATCATCGAAATTATTATCTAGAGTTTGAGTGATTGGTTCTGTAACGGTTTCACGAGAGATTTGCCTAACCAGGCGGAATCGTTTTATTCGGAAATACGTTACAAATAACAAAAAATTTGTGGTTTTAAATTACAGTTTGATAGCACCAAAATTCCATGAAAAAATATGCGGAACGGACATATATATATAGAAAGGAGAGATATCCCCTCAATATGATGAGAGGAAAAAAGACAAAGATAATGCTCCTATATATAATTAATATTATGAGCAGTCGCATGGCGAGTCACTTGGAACATATGTTTTGTATTTTCCTATAAACTTGTTGATGTTGTCACTAAAATTTGGCTATCTTTCAAGGTTTGATACTCGACCATGTATTGTATGGCTGCGGTACATGAACTTGGCGAGATGAATTTTGAAATTTCTCTTTACAATTGTCAGTTGTAGACTAAAGCGGATGGTTAATGAAGTTTTGGCTCTCATAATTTTTCGTTGAAAACTTATAAAAATTGATATATAATATATATATATATATATATATATAATATATATATATATGTAATAAAAAATTAAAAAAATAATTATTAACTAAATTAAGTTAAAAATTATTTATAATAAAAGATGCATATATAATTAAAAAATTATTTATAATAAAAAGTGCATATATAATTTTTTAATTCTTTATATAATCCCTTAAATTCTACATAACCTATTATGAAAATTTCTTAAACATATATAACACAAAATTGTAATCTATAACACTTAATAAATCTCATCAATCTATTATAATATATATTCAAGTGTTGAGTCAACAACAACTTCTCTTAGATCTCTCGAGCAATGGAAGCAAAACAACACAATTTATAGCATAAAACATGAGGAAAAATAGCAAACAACAATCACACATGAGACAATGATTTTACATGGTGAAACCCTTAGCAGGGAAACATCCACGAGACAATGGTAATCGATATTCTTATTGATCAATATGGAGATTACATAAGCTCAATAACAGGCTTGCTTTCTCTCATATATTTTTTTGCCTCAATGAGTTACAATTTATAACAATGCTTCCACCAACTGAATTAATTTTCTAACCATGATTGGGTTAATAAGTTGAGATCTAGTAGAAATCATGTTGAAACTCCGCCAACGGTTGTCACGGGCTCAAGAATATCCACCTTGAAAATAATTTAGTTGATTACCTTGCCCAAGTTCATTCATCACCTTTCCTACAAGCCAAGAGAAGCAAAACACCACCGTAACTTCTCTAACAATATTGGTTTCATGAACATTTTTGCACAATTTGATCAAGTATGGACCACTCCACCTCCATCAGTAACTTGTCTTACAAAACGATGCCTTGTCCCATTTTGATACGTTGGACTATTAGTCAAATGCACAACACTTTGACTACCACAAAACACCGTATCTTTCACTTTTCCAAACTTACCTAATAGATCCTTGCATTCATGCGAGACATAACTTGATGTAGAACTCCTCTTTTCCAAATCTCATGCAATCTTTGAATCAACATAACCACAAGCTAAATCATTACAACCATTGTAAGTGATACTCATGCCTCTAAAATAACGAAGCACTCCTTCCCAATGATTTTTACCTGGATTTTCCATGTGTTCACTAACAACACCAGTTGTTGCATGTGAAATATTTAATCATGACCATTTCATCGGATACATACTTCCTATTGTACTTTCATACGGTCTATGAGAGAAAATTGTTTCTTCCTCATAAACAGGACATAAACTTGAAGAAATATTATAATGGAAAGCTAAAAGAATATTTACAATGTTCATAATAAACCCCATCAATATCTTCTCCATATAATTTTGGTGTGATAACCATAGCTTACCATTATTCTTGTCTTTGTATACTTCTATTCCCAATATTTGTTTTGTTGCTCCTCAATCCTTCATCTAAAATGTCTTTTCCAACTAAGCTTTTAACCTGCTAATCTCAATCATGATTTGGCTTACAAGCATATCATCAATAAATAACATCAAGATAAATAATGTACCATAAACACAATGGTTATAGTCATTTCTTGAAAAAAATTGGTTCACCATGAAAGAATCAAGCATCTTGTACCATTGTCTGGGTACCTTTAGGCCATACAATGATTCCTTGAGTTTGCAAACAAATCTCTCTTTGTGATCATGAACTACTTCTAATTGTTCCATGTACATATCTCTAATAATAATGATTTTGTATACATTAGGATCCCACAATCTACATCCCTTGACTTCATCACCATAACCAACAGAGATATAAAACTTGCATAAATTCAAAGATTGAAAGTCTGGAAGTAACTTACAATTTACAAGAACTTACAACCTCTTCTTGCTCATATGACCCAATCGTTGATTCCATAAACAAGTATATGCACTTGCTTCCATAGATACCAATGTTTCTTCACTTATTTCATTACTTCCTTCTATCTTGTAAAGGTTCCTAATCCTTGTAGCCTTCATTACCACCAAATTTCCCTTGGACACTTTCAATGCTCCACCTTGACCTATATATTTATACCTACCAAAATCCAAAACTTCCAAAGAAATCAAATTATTTTTAAGTTATAGTACATGTCTAACATTTTTCAACAATCTTACAATACCATCTAACATCTTAATCTTAATGTTCCCAATCCCAATAGTTTTACAAGAAATATCATTTCCCATAAAAACAACACTGTCATTTATAGATTGGTAAGATGAAAACCAATTAATATGTGAACACATGTGATTGGAAGCACCATAATCTAACAACCATTCTTATTGATATTGTGAGATACTGCAGACAAATAAAACTTCATCAACCATACCTGAAATTGATTCAACCAGACTTACTACCTTTCTAGAGTCATCCTCAGATTCTTTCCTTTTGCAACAATCTTTCTTGAGATGCCCTACTTTTTTGTAGTATCAACATCTTCTATTACCTTTTTTTCCTTTTGAATTAGACCTAAATGGTCCACTCGAATCCTCTCCTCTTTATGTACCTCTAGCCACCATTGCTTCCGATGTGGAGGTTTCTAAACTAGATTTCCTTTGCATCTCCTTAGACAACAAGGCTCCCACAACCGAATCATAATCAAGGGTGTATGTTGTACTAAAGCTAATATAAGTGACTAAGTGATCCCAAGATTCAGGCAATGAACACAACAATGTTACTTCCTTGTCTTCACCATCGATTTTGACATCTATACTAGCTAATTGGCACATTATAGTATTGAAAACATTTAAATGATCTATGATTCTCATACCTTCTTGCATCTGTAAGCTATACAACTGCCTCTTCAAGTAGATTTGACTTTGTCATGTAAAGGTTTTCCATTCTTCTCCATAAGTCTTTTGTTGTCTCCTCTCCAACGATGTTAAACAAAACTTCATCCGCCAAACACAAACGAATGGTACTAAGAGCTCTTGAATCCATATCTTCTCAGTCCTTGTCTATCATACCTATTGTTTGCTTTGTCTTGATCTCTAATGCTTTGTGCAATCTTTTTTGCACCAACAAATCGTGCATCTTGAGCTTCCATAGCTTGAATCTATTCTTTCCATTAAACTTCTCCACCTCGAACTTAGCATTCGACACTTTTTCCATTCAATCAAACACCAAAACTTTCGACACAATTCAAATAAGTTCTTTTGACCAATAAACCATTGCAAAACTCCTGGTTAAATATATATGAATAACCACCCCACTTTCATATATATGTGTGTGTGTGTGTGTGTGTGTGTATGTGTTTCCCAAAAAAAAATTGTTTTTAACCCACCCTCTTAAAC
>SNQJ01S0027616.1:4860-15894 GCA_010110895.2 Picea sitchensis
CTTCTGAGGAATTGTCATTGTTTGCACACAAACTTTTCTTTTTACTATATTTCTTGAATTTGTACTTCTTTTCATCATTAGAGTTCTGGTCATTTTTCTGGTGGGGACACTTAGATGAAAAATGACTTATCTTACCATAGTTAAAACATTTGAATGGAAGCTTGCCTTGATATTTTCCTGATCCTTTCTTTAACCTTCTCACAAATTTTGCCTCAATATCATCTAAATATGAATCAATATTCTTGTCTTGTTTAAAAGATGCTTCTCTAGTACTGGATTTATCTTTGTTGATTCTCATTTCATATGCAGTTAAAGTTCCTAGGATTTGATCAATGGAAAGAGTTTTAAAATCATTTAGTTCTTCTATTGCAGAGACTTTTGGATTAAATTTATCAATCAAAGATCTTAAATTCTTCTGAACTAAAATTGATTCTTCAAACTTCTCACCATAACCCTTCATGGGATTCACAAGTTCTTCAACTCTTAAAAAATACTTGCTAACTGTTTCATCTTCATTCATCTTTAGTTGTTCAAACTTCAACCTAAATGTTTGAATTTTGGCATCTTTTACTTTCTCATTTCCTTCATAGTTGCTAATAAGTTTATCCCACATTTCTTTGGTGGTTTGAAGATGCATCACCTTTACAAACTCGGCTTCTACAAGTCCATTCAAGATAGCATTCATTCCCTTAGCATTAAATCTAAATTATAACTTATCATCCTTGGAAGCTAGCACAACAGGCTTTATGTATCCAGTCTCTACTACATCCCAAACATCAGCACCTAGGGCTATTAGGTATGTTCTCATTCTAACCTTCCAAAAGGAAAAATTTGTTCCATCAAACAGAGGAGGCTTATTGGATGAAGTCCCTTCATGAATTTTCATGTTTAAGCTTAGATCTACCTTAAAATAAAAGGAACCCACTCTGATACCAAAAGTTGAACAACTGAGAGGGGGGGTGAATCAGTTGTTACCGTGCTTAAATAATATTAAGTCTATTAAACTATTTTTAATCTTTCATCAAGTGACCATCAATATTATACATCATATGAACAACATAAGTAATGAGCATCAATCACACATAAGATATACACAGAGATAGATTTTCATGAGGAAACCCATAAAGGGACTCCTCCAACTCCCAATATCTAAAACTCCGAAATGGAGTCAGATCAACTTTTCAGCATTTCGCATTTCGCAACTTTGAGACTCCTGTGATGAAAAGTCTCGACTCTTGACTTCTCCAACTCATGGTATCCAAAACTCCGAAATGGAGTCAGATCAACTTTTTGGCATTTCACATTTCACGATTTTGGAATTCTTGTTGTGAGTGTTCTTGACACCTCCAAGTCCCGGTATCTGAAACTCCGAAATGTCGTTTACGTCATGGTTTCACATTTCGCGATTTCAACATTCTTTTTGTGAGTGTTCTTGACACATCCAAGTCCCGGTATCCAAAACTTTGAAATGGAGTTTACATCGTGGTTTCGCATTTCATGGTTTCAACATTCTTGTTGTTAGTGTTCTTGACACCTCCAAGTCCCGGTATCCAAAATTCCGAAATGGAGTTTACATCGTGGTTTCGCATTTCATGATTTCGTCAGTCTTTTTGTGAGTTTTCTTGACACCTCCAAGTCCCAATATATGAAACTCCAAAATGGAGTTTACGCTTCAGATATTGCCATGCAATCATCATTGCATTGCTGGTCTTGATCTTTTCCATCAATGACAAACACACATACTCTGCCTCTGCCTGAAAACATGCCAACAACACCCTATCAGTTAGACAACAAGCATATATGCAGTTTTCTCCACTACATCTTGTGTACATCAGGTTTGTTGCTCAAAATTAAATATTATGTCAGGTTTCCATGCCATGTCATGAGATCCATTATCCTTGACCTTCCATATAATGGAAAAGATTTGAATTGACCCTTTAGTTCCATTTGAAGGATATAAATTGAGCCATATCCAAGCCTTGAGGAGATTGAACAATTCAACTTTGAGAGAAAAGACAATATGGAGAAATTTCACTTCATATTGAGTCTGCATCCCTTTGTCCTTGAAAGTATGAACTCCTTGTTCAACCCCCAAGATCTTCCTTCTTTATGATGGAGAACCTCATTGTCTCCTTTATATGAGATTTCCTTTGGTGGAGGATTGAAGTGGTGGAGGGACTTAGTTTCTCGGTTTTTATATGTGTCGTTATAGATTTTTTTCACATATATACTTCTGTTGATTATTTTTAATAGAAACACTCTTTTATTTTCCAATTTATATCTTGCAAATATTTGAATTATTATTCGATGGGCGTATTTTTCACGCATGTTAATGGATTATGCTAATCTATATGCTAAAATTATATATTGTCACCATATGCTTGCATATCTTGGTTTTTGAGGACAAGTTGCAGGTATAAAGCTTTGAGTTGCATGCTCAATGGTGGTCTTCATCAAACGTCTAGACGAGGTAGGCTCTTGGCCTTGTCTTGTTAGAATTTCATTTATATAACATATTTGGAATTCAAGTTGATTTCTGCATGTCATTCCATCAATTGTGGTTTACCCCATTCCATAGAGATATTTTCCTCATAATATAATTGGCAACCATACTGGGATGATCTTCTTTTTTGGGGTTTGTAGTGTTTTTATCCTTGCTTTTCCCTCTGTTAGCTTGAGTTTCCTTGTCGCCTAATTGCTTGATAGCCTATTTTTACTTTGCATATGAGTTTCTTGGCTTAACCCTTTCCCTGGAAGTGTTTTACTAGGTATACACGATTTTTCCCTTGAGAGATGGGTACATACGTGATCTGTCCTTCTTTAGGGTGCGTACACACACGATTTTTTCTCAAACAATAGCGTACATCAACTCTTTAGTATTGTTGGGTGAGTTTGGTTGGTGGTTGAGTCTTCTTGGGTTTTTGTCCTAACTGTTAAGTGCCTATAGAATGATAGGAAGCCTTCTTATTGTTGAATTTTCGAGAGGTATTCTTTCTTATAAATTTTTTTATTGGTTGTCCTTGCACATTGGTTTGAGTGTTTCCTTCTTGGTATCCTACTTGTCTTGTCTTTTTTTTCTTGCAGTAGGGTATGCATGTGAAGCTTCTATTCAGTGCTTGCATTTTCTTTTCTTTATATTGAAAATACAAAAACATTTGCTCATTTTTCATTATGGTATTTTCTCTTTTGATTACTTTCATTGATTTTGACACATGTGGAGAGATTGCATTTCATTGAAATTATAGAGATTGCATTGGAAAAGTTGCTTTTAGAAGCATACCATCTCTTTGAAATTCAAGACTAGTGCTTAGCAGTGTTTTTATATTTTCTTCTTTTATATGTTGAGTCATAATACCATTAGTTTAATGCCACACCTCTTGAGTAAGAAGAAGCCATTACAATTAACGTTGATTAATTAAAATTGATTAGAAACAATTTTATTTTTCAGGGTGCACAAACAAGTATAGGACATAGGGCCTTGGAATAGGATTTTGTGAGTATACTTCTCCAAGGCTATTAAACTAAAAATATGTGTTTAACCAGGGAGTGGTCAAACCCATTATGTAATTAGCAACGTCAGGAGGCTCCACTCACACCAGAGTTAAGCACGAAGTCGCGTAAAGTTGGTTGCAGAGATATCCCTCTAATACCTTCTTAGCGTCAGGGATATTTATGGGGTTCTATTCATATTTGGGGGTCTTTCTAGTACCTTTACCTCCATGAGAGGTGGTGCTTTCAATATTTCAAGCTTTGTTACCCTACCCATACGATGGACCAAACTTACGATTGTTCACATGCGCATTGGTTATATTGTGGTGACTCTAGTTGCTTGACATAAGTAGCCACATAGGTTACTTGCATGGGTTATTATGTAGGTACTCTGATTCAGATAAAGGTCAGGCAACACACAACATTTATGGAGGATTACCTCTCTGGGGGGATCTGACTGACTGCGTTGTTAAGCCTATGAGGGCCCTTATAACTGATTATGATACCTCATATATTTTGAAAGGAGTCTCCGACCTCTCTTGGGTGAGACATACCTACTCTAGTGAGGGAGGCCCCTTTTCAGTCACTATATCTTGTTTGTGTGTATTGGCCTTTTTGATTTATTTTGATGTGCTCTATGATTATTAGTTGGTCATAGGATTTGGTTTTATATCTCGAGTCTTGAGTCATCGTGGAGCAAGACTAGCTTCCTTGTAGGTCTCAACGTTTGTTGAAGTTACCACCACATATTGAATCTTTACCAAAGTTTCCTTCTAAAAGGTGTAAAGTTAATAAACATGGTACATATATATCCCCCTCCCAGACTTATGATTATCCAGTTATGAGTATTGAGTGAAACCTGAATGTCAAAGGGAGTCCCTCGACTCCTATAGCTTCTATGATTAGTGGGATCCCTCTAACTCCTTCAGCCTCGATGGTTGGGGTGTCGGAGATCCCCACCTCTAATGCTACCCAACATGTGGGTTCTAAGCAACCCATAGGAACAAATCCTTTTGGATATCCTTTTGGTATGCTAGGTTACAATTCTCAGTCAATACCTTCATTCTCTAATCCATTTTCTTTTAATATTCCCAACATGACGTCGCAACTCTCATCCTCCATTCCAATGGCTAATGTGATTCCTAGTTTTGGACTTGGGGGATTGGCTTCTCCGTATGATCCTCTATCGTTTGGTGGAGGCCATATTCCCCAAACAAATCCAACAGTTGGAGGTTTTCCTCCTTTTTCTTCCGGGCCTAATCCTAGTCTCAATGCTTCTGGATGGAATAATCAACTGGGCAGACAAGTTACTTCCTATATTCCATCCTTTATCCCCTCTTCCTCCATGCCAATTCCGACAAATGAATTTATTATGGTGAATCTCCCCTCTATCCTCTGGATTTCCATCTAGAGGGAGTCAGTTTCACACTATGGGAAACCCCCAGCCTTGAGCCCCTTCGGTTGGGGGCAACATATATAACCCTCATTATGCCACTTCCAAAGGTATGGTGCCCATACAACCTTTTATGAATCAGTTTGGAGAAGTATATTATCCTATCGGAAAAGGCCATGGAATATACCAAAACCCTGGATGGACTGCAATCCCTCAACACCAATATTTCCCGAGAGCACGGGCTCAGACGCCGCAACCCCGACTCCCTTTTCTGGCCATGCTTAATCTGCCAAATTGGTCAAAATTAATGAATAACACTATGCATCACGATTCATTATGGCCCCCCATCCCCACCAAGATTCCTTCGGACATTCCAAAATTCGAAGGTTAGACTAGTGAGGATCCGGGTGATCATGTCACTACTTTTCATCTTTGGTGCTCATATAACTCCCTTAATGATTATTCTATTTGTTTGAGGTTATTTCAATCCACCCTCATGGGGGTCGATGCAAAGTGGTACATTGAGCTACCGGGGGGAACACATGAAAATTTTAATCATATGGTTTTTGTCGTTCACAACCACTTCCAGTTGTCGATTCATTACGTTTTCGGCATAGAAATTTTTTCAGCCCTCCACCAATATAAAGGCATGCATACCACTAACCATATTCAAGAGTGGCGTGGACGGAAGAGATTGATCAAAGCTTACATTCCTCCATAGTTTTTGTTGGAGTGGTTCCTTAAGTCCTTATTGCCTTATATTTTGAAGAATGTCTCTACATCCATAGTAACATTTGAGGAAGAAGTTATTTTCAAAGCCCATCAATTGGACCTCATATAATCTCAATCAAGGATGTTGTATGAAATTATTCTTGATGCATCACGGTCAAACTATGACACTAGACAAAATCTCGGGCCTCATGCTGATGGCATCGTAGGATCCACAAATGCTAAGGGTGGGAAAAATCGTAAGGGTAGGAAAAATAATAACGAATCCAAGGACGACACTAACAATGATAGATTGAATAATAATGTTGGTGAGGGAAAGAAATAAAAATGGAAGGTGAAGTTTCCTTGTAAACTTTGTAAAGATGATCACCTTACCCACCTATGCCCCAAAATCGAGGAAGCCTAGAGGATCTTATCACAGTTTCCTGTTGTGATGACAAATTCATTTCCACATAATCAACACATGGCATCAGGGGCCTCCAACACCGAAAATGCGTTGAACATGAGTCAAAACCCCTCACCACATGAAGGTGGCCATCTATGTGTCAATATGGTCAAGTATCAGATTGATGTAGCCACTCAATCTCGTGATTACAGTTCTTCATAGACTATTGTAGGTCCATAGTCTCCTCCTCCTCCAAAAACACCCTTTCATATCGAAAAGATGGAACCTCTGCCTCGTATTCCGAAAGGAGTACTAAAGTGATTTTCCCACAATCCTAATACCGAAGTTGCCTAGGACTATTCTAGTGTCGAAGATCTGGGTCAAACCCCTTGTGCGATGTCAGATTTGGAGGCGCTCCAAATGTGTCCTTCACAGAGGAACACATTGTTATCTGCTTTAGGATCTCTAGACCTGTGTGGCTCAAAAGTTATTAAGTTTGACGTCATGGATGTTAGGCATCGCTTACCGTACCATGTGTCCTTTAAAATCCATTTGGAGTACACGAAAATTACCATCAAACACACTATAATCGATGAAGGTGTTGCGACATGCATGATGTCCCTAACATGTTGGAAATCCATTGGCTCTCTGACTCTATCCCAATCTATGACTATGTTGACCGCTTTTGATGGGTGTTCATTCTGACTCTACATAATTCTTCCCATTTTTCCGTTCCAGTTAGGTGGAAAGATAGTGTAGGTTTATGTCAAGGTGGTTGATGCACCCCTCGACTATAATTTACTACTAGGGAGTAATTGGACTTCTACCATGACAACAGTCGTGTCATCTGTTTTCCACACTTTATGTTTTTCTCACGAAGGGAAAATAGTGGCGATCAATCAATTGTCCTTTGCGCACGCTAGTCCTAATGCATCATTTGGACCTTCATTCCCTATGATCAACAATTATCAACATGCAACTGAGGATGTTGGAGTTGGAATGTATTCCTATCTCATGGGTAGCTTTGATTTTGTGGCACCAATTCATCACATTCATGCCATTTCCAGTGAGTCTTCGTCGTCGATGAGGTCTGTTCCTTTTCGTACTTTGTATTTCAATGAAACTTGGACCCTACCTTCCCTGACTATGTCGTATGAAGGTCAGTCACACATTGGGATGGTAATGCCACTGTCAGCGGTAGAAATTGCGTATCAATATACTCTTGATGCTACTGCTGACCCAGATCCTTTCTCATCGCAGATGAACGAGGAGGATCTTGTTCTAGAGCTCGTATGGGCCGTCCAATATTCTTGTTCAGATGATTTCCTCAAATATACTTTACCCTCAGATGAAGCCATATTAGAGTCCATGTATGGTCCTAATAGGCCTTGGGACGATATGCATCATCCCTCTTATTTCCTCCCAAAGCTTGTTAGAATCGAACAAGATGACTTTAGATATACGTTGAGTAAGATGGTTGGTCACACTTTGGTTCCATTACATACGTATGGTATTTATGCTGAAGGCAACATGGAGAATTTTTCTCCTACCATCACGATTCACATCTCTCAAATTCCTGGAAAAATAGAGAACGCATATATTAGTGCGGTTTGTTCGCCTGAAGAAATTCAAATCTACACTGATCTCTTCAATGAATTTCATGATGTATTCGATTTGTCATATGAAGAGATGCCAGGGATCGACCCCAACATTGTTGAATGTGATATTAAGACCTATCTGTATGCTATGCCTGTTCGAAAATGTATTAGAGTTGTTAATCCTAGGAAGGCCCCTCCTATTAAGGAAAAGGTAGAGAAGTTGCTTAATGTTGGTTTCATCTACCCAGTTACCTTGACTGAATGGGAGCCCAATCCCACTCTTGTGAATAAAAAACAAGGAACCATCCACGTATGTATGGATTTTCGAGACCTGAACAAGGATTTTCCTAAAGACAACTTCCCGACTACTTTCATTGACCAGATTCTTGACGAATGTATGGGAAGTGAAGTCTTTTATTTTATGGATGATTTTTCAAGGTATAATCAAATTCAAATAAAACTCGATGGTTAGCATAAGATGACGTTAATTTTTCCTTGGGATACTTTTGCATACTAGAATATTCCTTTCGGCCTTAAAAATGTCGAATAAACCTTCCAACGCACCATGACCTTTGTTTTTCACGACCTCAAGCATATTTTCGAAGCTTACCTAGATGATCTTGTTGCTCACTCTCATAAGAGATTAGATCACTCCACTCACCTTCGATTAGTATTTGACAGATGTCGTTACTATTGCATTTAGTTAAACCCTCACAAGTGCATATTTTGCATTAGTTCTGGCCATCTTTTAGGATTCTTAGTATCTGAGCATGGGATCATGGTAGATCCTATGAAGGTTTAGGCAATACATCGATTGCATCCCCCGTGCAACATTCGAAAACTTCAAGGTTTAAAAGGGAAGGATAATTTCTTGCATTGGTTCATAGTGAACTATGCCAATTTAACTAAGGGTTTCATGCATCTTTTGAATAAGGATACTCTATTTATATGGGACGAGCGATCCCAAGAATCCTTCGATGCTCTTAAAAAAGATTTGGTATCGAAACCTCTCCTGAAGCCTCCAGACTATAGTAGAGACTATTTTCTTTATATCTATGCATCTGAAGGGATGGTTGGTATGGTTATGGTTCACGAGGATGATGAGATCCATGAGAAAATTATCTACTATCTCAATCAAAACCTAGTTGGTCCTATACTTAAATAGTTTCATGTAAAGAAACTAGCCTTGGCCACCGTACATGCAGTTCAAATATTACAACATTATATATTACTTTGCAAAACTACCGTAGTTGCAGATATCAATCCATTTCAATACATCCTCACTAGGTGTATCATAGGGGGGAAATATAATAAGTGGATTCTTGTTTTTCAAGAATTTGATCTCGATTTTGCTTCAGTGAAGTGTAATAAATCACTAGTCTTTTTTGAGTTAATATCGGACTTCCCTCGACTAGATGAGGAAATTTTTCATGACAACTTGTTCACAGATGAAAATATCTTCCTTATCTCATCATTGGACCCTTGGTATGGAGACATTCTAATTTATCTTCAAACCTTGAAGCTATCCCAACATTTGTCGAGAGACGATCAACGATGTATACACCATCAGGCTAAAAACTACCTTATCATCGACAACACTTTGTATCGTTTAGGAGTAGATAATATTTTACGTCGTTGCTTGACTCACAAGGAAGCTAAGTTTGTTCTCAACAAATGTCACAGTGGGGCTTATGGTGGTCATTTATCCGGGCTTGCGACAAACCAAAAATTATTGCGAGCCAGTTACTTTTTGCTATCAATTTTTAAATATTGTGTTGAAGCAATCAAGAAATGTCACCCTTGTAAGGTGTTTACTCGGAAAAAGCGCTCACAACTAGCCCCTCTTCACCCATTCGTCACCGTCAGTACCTTCACGAAGTGGGGGGTATATTTTATGGACTGTAACCCAACTTTAGTTAGGGGGGATCAACATATCATTATGGTCATGAATTACTTCACTAAATGGGCAGAGGCCATGCCTACCATTAAATCCAATGGTAAGACTGCAACATTCTTCGTATTCAACCAAATTATAGAGCGGTTCATAATCCCAAGAGAGATTGTCACTGATCATGGAAATCATTTTTGGAATGAAATAATGAAAAAGTTAGCATCAAAACTGGGGTTTAAGCATGGTCATTCTTTAGCTTACTATCCCCAGGAAAATGGACAAGTAGAGGTGGTGAATAAATTTCTCAAGACCATCTTGTAAAAAATTGTTAACCAAAGTAAATCTAAATGGCATCTGATAATTTACCTTGAACATTGGGCATATTGAACCTCGGTAAAGAGTTCCACTAGTTTCTCTTCTTCTTAGTTAGTACATGGCATGGATTTGATTCTTTCGATTGAATGTGAAATCCCTTCCCTCAAGTTGGAAATTAAGCTCCTACCTAACACATCCGATATTGAAAAACACCTTATACACCTAGAGTGTCTCGATGAGTGTTTCAGGACAAATCTGTGAGTGCGGACACAAACCGATCTCCCTAGATCCACCTGGATCTAGAACAAAACAGGACAAAATAATACACTTTCCCTAGATCTAAACTATTGAATGAACTAAGAGGTAAGGATTATGGACATACCTTATGAACGCTTTCCTTAGATCTCTGTTGTTCCAAGCTTCGCTTCAATGCTCTTGTGTCGTTCAAATCACAACAGTACAAACCAATCGAAGTGAAAGAAGATCAATATATTCAATAGCTAATCTATACATATGATCAAGGTGTTATGTAATAAAGTGACATCATCTTTATGGGAAAGAGACATATTACTGTATTAAATTAAATATGAAAGAGAGATTACAACCTGAGCCTTGATGTCGTAAGGTCCCTTCCAACTGTCCTTCATTCCCTACACACTTCTTGCTCCAAGGATTCTAAGACCATAGATCTGATAGCTATTCACAATCTATCTTGACAAAGCAAATCTCAAAGCCACTCCAACCAAGCTAATAATTCCAAGCCAACCAAAAGCTAACAAAATCTCAAGCTAACAAAAGCTAAGAACCCCTTCTCCATGAGAGCTCCTCTTCTTTTATAACTTGAAGAGGATAAGGTGAGGAGGTTAGGATAATACCACTAAATCATGAAAGCAAGTAAGATCCAAACCATTCGGATGCCACCTCACCATAGAAGCTTCCCCTTCTAGAAGATTCGAGAAAACACTCATTTTTCCCACGTGCTGGAATGTTCGCACCCTAGCTATAGTGAAAACTACAAACTGTTCGCACCCTGGCTATAGTGCAACCTACGAGAATGGGTCATTCTCGAACTCTGCCTATATAGCAACCTGTGAACATCCCTTTTTATAAGGTTTTTACATAGGAAAAAGCAATTTCTTTTCTTAGGAGAAGTTCTTCTCCCTTCTCTCTTTAGGAACTTAGGCCACTGACCCCTCTGAAGGCAACAGATAGGTTTACATCATTAATGATCATA
>SNQJ01S0027616.1:22999-66552 GCA_010110895.2 Picea sitchensis
GGTTTTTACATAGGAAAAAGCAATTTCTTTTCTCAGGAGAAGTTCTTCTCCCTTCTCTCTTTAGGAACTTAGGCCACTGACCCCTCTGAAGGCAACAGATAGGTTTACATCATTAATGATCATAGGGATGACAAAAATAATGTGTAACAATGAGCAGTGTCGAGATGCCTCTATGGTTATCAAAGAGAATAAACGATGTGTTAAGGTTTAGTATGATAGGTCTTTCTATCCTTGGTATTACACTAAGGGTGACTTGGTTCTCTTATATGACTGAGCCAAAGAACTGTTGGGGTCAGGCAAGTTCAATCCCATGTGGCATGGTTTGTATATTGTGTGACATGTCTTAGAGCAAGGAGCCTATGAATTGGAAGATTATTAAGGGAATATTCTTGATGAGCCTAGAAATGGACTTACCTTAAAAGGTATTATGCTTAAGCCCTCAAAGCTTGGGTGAGAAATTTTGTATACTAGTGTATCTTAGTGTATATGCATATTTTCCTTTGTGTCATCGAATTGCTTATCAATTTTTCCCTTGGTTGGCATATGTCAAAGGATTCTTCAGTTTACCTAGGATTCACGGACGGTGCTAGTCATCATACGTAGAACATGGCTTCCACTTCTTGGGTCATTTACTAACCCGAGGGCCAACTGGTGCCTTTAGGTGGAGTTCATCTGGAGCCATCGACGAATAATGTGGTTGAATATAGCATCGTTATAGAACTATTATGCGACACAATTTTACATGGTGTTCATTCTTTAGAGGTTTTCCTAGACTCCCAATTAGCCATATGTCAGTTAAACAATAGTTACCATGTGTGAGACCCTACTCTACTCTGATGATTCCTACAGGTATGACTTTAGGAACGATAATTTGATTTTCTTACTTATAATCACATACCTAGAAGTTATAATCATGTATTTGATGCATATGCTAATTATATTTTAGATTGGCATTTGTCACATAACTAAGAAAAGAAAACACATTCATGCATGTACACATTATAACATATATAAGTAAAGAAGAGGACCAAAATTTTTATATTTCATCCTTCCGAGTTCAAAAAATATGGTGTCATAGTACAAAATGGGGCTTACACCCTAAAACTACATATATGGCCACTATATAATATGACCATGGCATCTACGCCTATGGCACTAGATGTGTATCATGATATCAAACTACGGTGTTTTGGAGATGTCAGAAGAGTCACATCCATGCACAGGGTACACCCACCACCTGTCATTGCATAGCCTATGGAAGACCCTCCACTTGAACCATAGGAATCTGGTGCATCAATCGAGACAGGTTCCCCTGCACATTCTGCAACACTCTCTCCCCATATCCTCCTGCGTGCTCATCTCCTCGGGTCCTACACCAATGTCATGGGAATCCCTCTGGCTGTCGCATACCTACATCTACGTAAAAAAACAATAGTTAATACTTGATACCATACAAAAATATTTTTGTTTTTTATTCTTATTGAAAAACACACAAAAAAAATGAAATATATAAAAACTTTTCTTACCAATATCACCATTGTCGGAACCTGGTGGAAAAGGCATGTCCAGGACCCCTCTATAGTTGATCCCACCATAAGAGTAGTCGTCAATGGATATGACCTATCGGTGCCACCAAAAAAAGAACTCATCATTGTAGTGGGTTAGCACCCTACCACCTCCTAGCCGCCTCATCGCATCGGTCCACCGTGACATGGCTAGATCATGTGGTCCATGTGGAGTAATATATACTCTAAGGCTCAAGCCTGGAACCCGCTCAAAGAGAAAACTATAAAGAATGGATGTTGAAATTTCTCTTTTTCCCTTGTTTGGAATCTGTCAACTGGCTCTTCATGTTAGCCAACAGTGAGGAACACTAGTTATAAACAGTGGGTCTTAAACACTCCACCGCATAGAACATGAGTGGCATTGATGCTTGGTGCAATGAAGCCAACCCCAAAATCCATGTAAGTACAAGCATGATGATCTTTAAACTCAGGTTATCGATCGCCCTAATTGGGAGTTGGCTCCCTACTTTATCTGTTCCTACAACAAATTGGGTCGAAATGTACTCCCCCATAGTCATACCACCCCCAGCCCCTCAGGCCTTGAGATTCACTACCTCTCCTCAGCGAGATAATCCTTTGATAAAATATATGTCGTCCACTTCAATCCTCAATGGTTTCCCATTGAGGTTGAAAGACTTTGTCTCTGGATCCTAGTAGTTTACTAGCAACTGGAGTAACCTCACTTGAGCCCTCATTCCTTTGAGAGCACAAAATTTATAAAGGCCACATATTTTTAAATCTTGTTGGGCCCCTGCATCCCTTCCCACTGCTGCATCTATCTCTTCATGCTCCCTCTCCCTCCATTCAATCACCATCCTGCAAAGGAAAAGCCATTTTTTTGAGTAAAATCCTTTCAAAAATGTGTTCATGGAATTGTACATGGGCTAACATGGTAAAAATTGTATATATGGTTGCATATACGTGGGCAGGATTCACTTTTCCCGTGTATATGGGGCCGTATACGTGACCCAATGAACTGTCACCTGTGTACGCCCTAATTTACATATTACGCCCTCCAATACTCAAACAATGGGGCCTAAAATTGAAATTTAAACCATTGAAATTGAAGTAGAGGGGATGGGCACTTACTTGGTCTAGACGGTTGTTGATTTCATTGATTGTAGCTCCCACAACTGACACTTGAAGATCATGGGAAAAATGGCCTAAAATGCACTATGTGGGTGAAAAAATTCAAATGGTATGGTAAAATAGTCTATTTTTATTATTAGTGGAAATTTTTTACCCACTTCATATAGTTTGTGGTAATTTTTAACCTTATGGACTAATAGTGCAGTGGAAAGATTTCATTTTTGGTAGTTTTTTCCAGGATGTTTTAGTGGTTTCCAGCGTCATACCACTTGTTCATTCCTTTGGCAAGTATAGCCTTTCACCAGCATATAGGATAGGTTGTCACCATGGATTATTTTAGGGGCTAAATTTCGCTCATGGGCTAATTTTCCATGTTTTTTCCAAAAATGAACTTCGCTATTTTAAACATGATTCGCCCAAATTCTACAGGATAAAAATATTTTACCTTAAAAATCGCCAAAAGTTTATAAAAACTATATAAAATCCTTAGAAATTTGAATATTTTTACAAAAATATCGTCAATCATTTATAGTTGGCATATGAAGGATTAGTAAGATTCGCCAAGGTTTCTACATTTTAAAATAAATTTCCATCCTTAAAATCATCCCTGGTTGTCACTTCATTTTTCACTCTTGCATCGTCCTATGAACTTGATCCATACACCCTAGGGACGAATCCATTTATTAGCAACACAGAACCTTCCTATTGTTACTAGAAGTGTCGTTATTAGGTAATCGAGGCTTACCAAGCATGGGTTCCCTACCTAGAACCTTTTTGCCACTTGGTGCCCATGCAGAATTTATTCCATAGGACCGAGAGTTCCTTATAGTTTCGATATGACTTTGTGTTTGAACCCAATATTCTTACTCACAAGAATTCTAACTGTTACCTATGGGACTCCCCCCCCCGAGTCTTGTTTAATCTCTTTTCCAACTCTCTAAAAAATGAAAAGATTGTCGAGTGAACTTGTCTCTTTCACAATTGTTAAATGGATTTGAAAGGACATATATTTTGTGTAAGTTTAACCCTTTTTTGGACCAAGTAGACTACTTACGAAAAATGAATACTCTAGTCACCATTGGCTAGAAGAGTTCTCATGGGTATTATTTTATACGTTTTCAGGCCTAAGGGACTAAATCTACGAAAATGTACATTCTTTGGAGTTAAGTTGTAATCAAATTCCATCATCCTGCTTGTAGTATTGAGCCTATTTTATGTTCCCTCTTTCTCGTTATAAGCCTCTTACCTCAACAATTTGCATCACTAGACAAGAAGATCCTTTTTTATATCCTTTGCAACTCGACACCCTGTACCCTAAGAGGAAACATCCCCCCGAGTGTCCATGCCCCGCATGCACTTCCTTGCATTGAGCATAGGTATGTTCCATTGTTTGGAGCTAGTTGCTTACTCGCGACACTCATTTCCTCTCCTGTATCATAGCAATTATTTGCGTATGAAAAAAAAAAAAAAAGACGAGTGGGAAAATAATATTATCTCATATCAGCAGTAGGTGTGTTGCCTTTGAACATAACACAAACTTTTGAGTCCACTGTCATCCAAATTTTGGGTTTAGCATAACCTTAGGAATCTGAGCTCATTACTTAGAGTTTACTCCTCCAACTGGTTATTCGTCTAGTCCCTATGGAGAGTTTGTTGATGCCTCTTACATCACAAAGTTTTATCATCAAGTCTATGCTACTTGAGTTATCCATATGTCTCATGCTCTTGTTCAAAGGAAGTCTATAAGTCTTTGTCTGCCATTTCTCAGAATGTTGTTGATGCCAAAAGACTAGAAAGTCTCAAACATCAACATTTTCAACCTCTTGTGGGGCTAGGCTAGAAGAGACGAGAATGTTACCCTAGGCTTTAAGCCCCAGACAAGAAAGTGCACTAAACTCTGGGCCAATTTTACCCTAACCTACAGTCCAATCATGAATTCCTTTGCCTTATAATTTTTCTTTTAGCAATATTTAATTTTTATTTGATTTATGATCTTATGCTATTTACAATTTGATCATTTCTATGTGAAAATTTATACCATTGGAATAATAAAAATAAAAAAGGAGATACAAATTATAAAAGTAAAATGGAATATTTTATTTTATTTTAGCAAAAATAATTTAAAGCAAAGTCAATCTAAAAGCTAGAAAAGTTAAAACAATATGTTAGATTTAAAGTAAAAAAGAAAACTTATTACATAACACTACATTAGTAATATTTTATTTTTATTTAATTTATGATTTTCATTTAGGATGTGACTTAGGCATAATAAATCAAAGTGGAAAAAAACAAAACAAAAGGGTTTATATACATTAAAATATCTAATGAGTGAAACATATTTACATATAAAGCATTTATGAATTTGTTCATTTTTCTTTTTAAAGTTTAGGATGTAAAGACAATAAAATTAAAAACAAAAAAACCAAGTTTATGCACACTAGTTAGATAGTAAATAAATTTCATGAACATGATTGTGTACAATCTAAATTAAATTAATTTTTCTTTTAAGGATTTATATAACTTTTTTTTTTATATTCTGAAATCAAAATGTAAAATAAAAATGAAGAAAACTAAGGAATTTAAAGAAAAATCATAAAGATATACAGAGTGACAAAGAGTTGATTTCCATTGAAACACTTCTCACACAACATCATAAATTATCAAAATATTAAAGTCTCTGCATAGATGAGGGCAAGGGATATGGTCTTTAGCCCTTCTAGATGCAGCGTACAATAAAAATACCAAGCATCAAGAAGAAAAAGAAAGTTGAGCCAAGAAAGAATAGAGTTATGATGGTAAATCGCAAAGAGAGAACCTGCATAGTAAAAATGATTAGCGCCAAATTAAATCAAGCCTTATTACAAAAAACTAAACAAGTAAATATTTACCTCATGAAGGCCAACAAACTCATCCTCGCTTATCCTCTTCACTGATTTGCAAGACCACCTACTTCCGACGATTTCATCAATCTCTGTTGAAGATGTGATGGATGAATGAAATGAAAAATCTCTCCCAACACTCACAGCATACTACTCTCTTAAAATTCTGCCTAAGTTCTCCCTCTCAATTTTGTTTATGAGATCATATATCCTTCAGAAATTTTCTGTCCTCTTAAGACTTCTCTACAATCCCCTTTTTTTCAACTGGTTGTGCATTGTTTTCTTTTATGGCATTCGGGGAACGGTTGGGTTGTTAGGTCCATTTTAGTTGATCAACTAATTTTGAAACGAATAGGATGGAACCGCCTATAATTAAATAAATTCATATTATTATACTTCAAAACAATTTAATAAAATAAATCCCCCCAAAAAAGGGGGCTTTTTCCTGTCTTCGTGCCATCTTTTCACATGAAACCTCGCACACTTGATTCTTCTATGATTAATACCTTCAAGAGCGTATATATTTTGTTGGACCTCAACAAATGGAGTCTAGACGAGGCTCACACCTGCTTCTCCCATAGGAGGACCCCAAAAGCGTGGGAAATGAAATAATTAAACATTGTGATTTTCTTTTAGAAGCACAAAGGCCATGAAGAACACTACCCAACAAAAGAGCTGAATCAAGAACCCATGGAATACTAAGGTCCATCCCAATTCATTGTCCCCAGGCCACAAACGATGGAATCAGCATGACTTCAAAATGAAGGCGCCAACAAAACTGCATAGAGCAGTATAGCAACACCATGTGTGAGATAATATTAGCACAATCAACCCTAGAGATGGAGGAAGAAAGGCGATGAGTGCAGTAACGATTACAGCAACTGTTAGATTTGGTCTCCCCATAAATATTATGATCGCTTGGAAACTTGAGAAAATAGAGAAACGATCCATGAATTGATGGATAAAATACATATGAAATCTGCATTCCCACACTCACCACCTTTGTTTGAAGAAGACTTGAATACACAAACGTACAATTGCCTACACAAGAGTTGACAAGGCATGTAATAATATGCATTAGTCAGTTTCGTTGAGGACAACGATAGAAAGATCACATGGGGAGTTTGAGCAAGACATAACTGCCATTGAATATGAGAAGAAGGCACGTGCTAGCAGGCTAGAGCAAGGTCAGATTATGGAGAAAAAAATCATCTCAATGTTCTGTGAAGTTGAGAAGTTTCATGTTGAACTTGCAGGTGTTGACAAGAGAGAGCATGGTGCTGCAAACCTAGGTGGAGCATATGCTAGGAAGCCAACAATGTAAATTTGTTGTCGAGCATCCTTCCTCCCTGATAGAATGTCTTCTAAAAGCCTCCAAAGCACCCTCAACAAGGGGTTTAGTTACAATGTCATTGAAATGAGAAACAACCACATCAAAATGAAGGCCCTCTATTTCTGTAATGGATCCATCAGCAATTGGGTAGTAATTAGTCCAAAGAAAACCTCAGTTTTGATAAGACAAAATTGATTCTTCTTGAGGTTGGGACTATAACTAGAAACTTGAGCGTTTTCTTTCAAATCCACTAATGAATGACCAGTGTTCATCTCTACATCAGCTCCAACACCACCTTCAATAATATTCACATTATCGTTCCCTGTGTCTCTATAGTTGTAAATTGAAAGATGGCTCAATTAACAATATGGAGTGCTCTTTTAGCGTTTCTTCCAATATTGGTTGATAATTTGTAAGACACCCTTCTCTATTCAATGTGTAATATATCTCTAGAATTTTTTATTTAGCACAAAGTGCATCTCGATCAACTGAAGCTTGGCAATGAATATTAGTATGAAATCCAACGCGATTATCCACCAGTCTCCTCGCAAAAGAGAGTATAATTCAAAGAAATCGCATCCACCCCACTTGTCATGATTGTATCAAAATCTTGTTTCCTAAATTTATAATTTGGCAAATTTGCGCCCCTCATCCATTTGAAAAGATCCTGATTCAATTACCCATCTTCCCTGCATTTCTACCAAGTCTTTGTGGATTTATTATGTGAAATAATAATTGCAACAACCCAGCTGTATTGATCTTCTTTGAGCGAAAAGACAAAATAGACATGTTGTTATATATAATCTACAAACTTAATCATATCAAATTCATATAACGTGTTGTATGCAACTTTACTTTTCATAATATATATCCACCATGCCCATTCAAATTCATAAATCCCTTCATCATAACATTATACCAACATATGTTTTCTCCCCTTTTATATAAAATGTGTTGTAATAACTCTTTTCTTTGAAATATCATATACCAACCTTAAACACCCCTTTTACCATGTCTTTTAAAATGATATGGTAAAATGTTTTTGGGAAACTTATATCATAACTAAACTTCACTTATAAGATGTATATCTATACTAATGATTTTCTTTTAATATTTTCTCTATCTCCATTAAGCATCTTATCAATCTCACATGTTATATCCACAACCTTTTGCATATGCTATATGAGCTCTTAATATTGTTAAGAAAAGAATATAATATCCATAATGTAGGTTAACTTTTCCTTTATGAAGCTCTCTTAATAAAAAAAGCATGCATACTCTTTGTACCTTGTAATAGGATTTTTGTGTTTCTTAAACACTTCATGGCCCATGAATATTCCCCCATGCAAGTAATCATAAATTGAATTGTGTTTCTCTTCGCCATGTCATATGTTGATAGTGATGTTATTTTAATATTTATTTCCATGTGCAGAGGGATGAACCTATCCAAGAAAAAGCTAACCATTTACCATGTCAATTGCAACGAATAATTACTGTAGTTTCGAAATAATTTCATCACCGAATGTGTAGAAACCGTTGAGTGAGATGCACACAATATTTCTCAAGTAAATGAGAAAAAAATTAGCATGGAAACTTCTTTGTCGGCGAAGTTCTTTTGACAAAAATCATCATCAAGAACTGCCAACCAACAGATGTGTGTGTTGGTTGTGGAGCCTGATTATCTTCCTGATGCAGAGGTCCTTTGCTTTCCACCGTGTCTATACCCCATGAAGTATTTACACCCCAGAAGTATGTACACTCTTCCACGTGGGGGAGTGCAGAGGGGGGGTACCCCCTCTGCGAGGTCCGGGGGGTCCATCCCCCCGGCTGGGGGCAAGCGGGCCCCCAGCGGGGGTTCGGGGGCAAAGCCCTAGAAGCAAAAATTGCCTTATAAAAGTATATTGTAATTTCATTGTAAATCTGGACTATTCATTATAAGGTCGCAGATCTAACAGTAGAGATTATGTTAGGGTTTTTTCCCTAGAAGGCAACCCTCTTTTATGAGGGAAATGTATTGCGACTATGTACGAGGGTGAATATTGTATTCTGAGAGAGGAGATTGTGAGAGAAAGAAGAGAAAGTTACAACGGGTTTTGTTGTAGGTTGTATCCCTTCATTTGTTGGATAATAATAAAGGAAGGACCTGGCAATTTCTCTAGTGGATGTAGCCTACACTGGGTGAACCACATAAATCTGTGTCTCTCTTGTATTGTGTGTCTTCTGTGTTTTTTTTGTTTCTGCATTTGTTTTATTTTATTGCTCTGCGGTCCTGTTTTTCTAACAACTGGTATCAGAGTGTAAGGTAACTCGTAGGAAAAGAGGGTTCCTGGTTCAAGTGGGAGCAATGTCGGAATATGGAAAGTTTAGGGTCGAGAAATTTAACGGCCAAAACTACCAGTTATGGAAGATGCAGATGGAAGACTATTTATATCAAAAGGATCTATTCCTACCATTGAGTGGATGGAAGATGATGGAAGACTATTTATATCAAAAAAGGATCTTATTCCTACCATTGAGTGGAGTAGCAAAGAAGCTCTGGGCGCTGCGAAGGACTGATGAAGAATGGATATTCTTGATAGAAAGGCTCTAGAACTATATGGCTATTGAGCCTAGCAACGCCGTGGTGTATTTCAATATTTCGGGAAAAGAAAAGACAACTAAGACGATGGATGAATCGGGCCACCAGGATGAAAACCCCACTAATCGTATAAGGTATTCTAATGAAGAGATTATTTAATATGAAGATGTCGTATAAGTGGGTCCTCAAGCATGTGATCATTTAAAAATGAATTTAATAATTTGCCATTAATCAACTAAGTTCTGTATAAGTTGAATTTGATGATGAGGTTAGGGTCTTCTAATCTTGTGCTCACTGCTTAAAGTCGGGAATAATCCTTGGTCATGGTCGTAGGGGTAACTCCGGCCCCCTGAAGTTCAAATACTTTTAAAATTTGATGATGTTGTTGGTGTTATCCCTTAGTGAGGAAATGCTAATGAAAGCACAGTGAAAACATCAAGAAATGCATTGAACATGGAGACTGGAAGGGAAGACAAAAAGGATAGAGGAAAGGGCCTCGGAAACCGCATAAATTCTAGGAAAGTCAGATCCAAATCCAGACTTGAAAAGATAGAGTAGTTGGAATCAGGAAGAAAAGGACATCCCAAGAAAGACCGCAGAGCTACATAAAGAAACAAAGAGGATGGACAAAGATGAGAGAAATCAGAAAATGTAACAGTGATGTGTTACAAGATGCTTTGATTCTTTCTCCAGATAATATTGAATCTTGGGTAGATCTGTGGAGCCTAATTTCACGCTACAACTGACAGGGAACATTTTCTAGATTAGTGCCCATGTGATTTTGGATGTGTCTAATCTGGGTGATAATAGACCATGCAAAACTGTTGGAATGGGAAATGTAAAATAAAGCAACAAATGGAAACCAAATGGCTGTTGAAAGAGGTAAAATATGTTCCAGATTTAGGCAAAAATCCGATTTCAATAGGGCACCAAGTGAAGGTTGTATCCATATTTACATATAAGACGCGGAAGGGTCACTCAAAGGATCATTGGTGATAGAAAAGGAAGAGAAGGTAGGTACATTGCATCTATGTAATTGGTAATAATCGACCTTCTATATCTTTAGCTCTCTATTAGAGTGGATACGTGCATTCATGGCATCATAGGGTCGGGACACAATAAGGAGTGAGAAGGGTATGCGTATCCTTCTGAATAAAAAAGAAATTGCTCGGATCTTAAACAAATTGGATTTGACTTCTCAGGAGCACTGTGCTCTATGGAAAACAACAAAAAAGAGAGCCGATTTCCTCTCGAGTCGGAAAGAAAAAGAAGAAGAATGAAAGGTTAGAGCCTTGTGCATATGCATGCATGGGGACCATCCTGCATCATCTCTTGTTGGCTCTCATCATTATGTTACTTTATTGATGATGCAATCCAGGGAAAAACTTTGGGTTTCATTGCATCTCGGCTAAAAATATGATGTTTTGATATTTTTAAGAAAATGGAAAGCTTTTAGTTGAGAATGAGACAGAAAAGAAGTTGAAGTGTCTCAGATCAGATAATGGAGGCAGAATTACCGCAGCAAGGAGTTTGATGATTTTCATACCCATGGGATTCGTGAGAGAGAAGATACCCACCTAACACCACAAGAAAACAGGTCAAAAGGTATGAATAGGAAAATCATGGAGCGCAAGGAGTATGAGATTGCAACCTAGCTTGCAATCTCATACTCCTTACACAATGTATTATGGTTTTTCTTTTTACTATTTCTTTCCATACAACTGATCTTTATACATGACCTTCAAGCTCTTTGGAAGGTAGAATTCCAGAGGAGGAATGACAGGAAAAAGGTAAACTATTCTTTTGAAAACTTTCGCTGTGAAGCATTTTGTCCATATTGATAAAGAAAAATAGGAACAAAAGCTTGAGGCAAAATCCAAGAAATGTACCCTTTATTGGATATGGTGTTGGGCTAATTTTGGTTATCGCTTATGGGATAAGGAAAATAACAAAATCATTAGGAGGTAGAGGATGCCATTCAATGAGAAGGAAGTCAGCGGCCAAAGATCGGGTTGCAAGTGGAAAGAAACAGGAAACAAAATAAGAAATACGCATATTTGATGAGATCACTAAAAGGAAATTCCAAAGGAACCCGAAAAACAAAATGTACAAATGTATGAGAAGTAGGTACCTCAAACACCGCAAGTGTTGTTAGAAGATCTACCAAAGTTGGCATACCTCGAATCCATACTTCCTTCATTGTATTATTTATTGTTGGATCGATTCCCGTGAACCTCAATGTTAAGAAGAGTCAATGCAGGTAGACACCCAAAAAGAAGTGGGAGCAAGGGCATGAAAGAGAAATGGATTCCTTAGAAAATAAACATACTTGGGACTTGGTTCAACTTGTCTCATGGAAAAGATAATTGTATAATAAATGGGTTTACAAGCTGAAGGAAGAAGATGGAGGAGAAAAGCCGTACAACGCTAGACTTGTTGTAAAAGGGTTTGTACAAAAGAAAGGTATAGATTTCCGAATAAAATGTTTCTCCTGTTGTTAAAATGACTTCACTAGGAACTATTTTAAGTCTTGTGGCAGAGAGATTTGCATCTGCTTTGGATGTAAAACAATCTCTTCCATGGGGATTTGGAGGAAGAGGATTTATATGCAAAGAGCTACAGGGTACGTGAGGTCAAAGGGAAGGAGAATTTGGTATTTATTAAGCTGAAGAAAGCTTTGTATGGCCTAAAGCAAGCTCCGCGCTAATTTGAAGTTTGATAGGTTTAAGACAAAACAAGGTTATAGATGCCATTCTGATCTCTGTGTTTATTGTAAAAGGCTATAAAATGGAAGCTTTATTATCTCTTCTATTGTATGTGATGACACGCTTCTGTTGCGGTCTAATATGTAGGATATAAATGTTCTGAAGAATAAATTAGCCAATTCCATTTGTGGGATGAAGGATTCTGGTGTTGCAAAGAAAAATCCTTGGTATGAGAATAACAAGAAATCGGTGGAAAATCGCGAACCTGGACATTGTCTCTGTGTGAGTACATAGAGAAGGTGCTTGAGAGGTTTAGAATGCAGAATGAAAAAACCAGCTAGTACACCTTGGCTTACCCATTTCCAAACACCAAGGAAATGTGTCCCAAGACATAGGAGGAGATAGGAATACATGTCCAGGGTCCCATATTCATCAGCTAGCTAGCAAATTTTGATGTGCATGCAAATGGTCGTACAAGACTGTGAGCATTGCATGCAAAGGGAGTTGTGAGCAGTGCATAAGAACAATCCAGTAAAGAAATACTGGGAGGCAAGTATGGATTCCTCGTGCATTTGAGAGGTAATACACATGCATTTCTTCTTCATGTTTGGAGGTTCGACACTTTTATACGTGATACGTTGATTCGAGCATGGCAGTGATAAAGATAAACAGGAGGGAGCAACTACAAGGTATGTTTTACTTCTAGGTGGAAATAAATAAAGTAGGTTGGATTTCGAACCGCAAAGTTGCTGCACTTTCACCGTGAGGCAGTACGTTGTCAGCTTTACAAGAGGCTAAAGAGATGACGGTTAAGCAAAGGCTTCATGGAGGAATTGGGAAAGAAGAAGGGGAACAACAAGTTGTACCGCGGATGTACTGTGAGTGCCAGCCCTACTTTGCAAAGAACTCCTGTTCTCCATTCAAGAGGCGACATGCTTGAGGTACCACTCTTGCTATGATCTCGCCTCTGAAGATGGAGACAAATTGAAGTCGGAAAAGATACCATTACCCAGCCGTAATCCCCGCAGTACATGTTAACAAAGGGGAGGTCTCAGTGGTGAAACTGAAGTTCTTGGTTTGGCCGGGGCTTGGTCTTCAAGATTGAAGTGACGAAGATGAGAAATGCAAGTAGGTCCAAGAAGGTTCAAAGTCCAAAATATACAACAGCAGCTATGCTGGAGTTGTTGATATCAGTCTCCGAGTGGGATATTGCTGGTTGTGGAGCCTAATTATATCCTTGATGCAGAGGGTCCTTTGCTTCAGCCTCTGTCTATACCCCATGAAGTGCATTTACACCTGTGGCGCATGTACACCCCTTCCACACGGGAGTGAAGGGATGTACCCCTCGCTGGGTCTGGGGTCCATCCCCCTGTCGGGGTCTGGCAAAGGGTCTCTGGGGTCTGAGGGCGATCCCCATTTGGGGGTTCGGGGGCAAAGTCCCGGAAGAAAAAATTGCCTTATAAAAAGTATATTGTAATTTTCATTGTAACCGGACTGCCTCATTATAAGGTTGCAGATTTAATGGTAGAGATTATGTTAGAGGTTTTGCCCTAGAAGGCAACCTCTTTTACGAGGGAAATGTAAAAGGCCTATGTACGAGGTGAATATTGTATTCCGAGAGAGGAGACTATGAGAGAAAGAAGAGGAAGTTACAGCGGGTTTTGCTGTAGGTTGTATCCCTTCATTTGTTGGATAATAATAAAGGAAGGACCTGGCAATTTCTCTGGTGGACATAGCCCACACTTGGTGAACCACGTAAATCTGTGTCTCTCTTGTATTGTGTGTCTTTTGTGTTTTTTTTTTGTTTCTGCATTTGTTTTATTTTATTGCTCCGCGGTCCTGTTTTTCTAACAGTGTGTCACTTACAGTGGCATGCAATATTTAAACAATAATATACTATCATTGGTTCTTTGCAAAGAAAGGGGAAGGGAAGGGTAATGACAGGACTAAGGGCAACTCAATGTGGGACAAGGAAAGGCTGATAAGGCTGGGTGGACCAAGTTATACAACAACGAGAGACACTATGGAGGTCAAGGGATTCATGGATCAGGACTTTGGGAATAACTCATGGAAAGTGGTAAGTATGAGGGGGTTTGGACCTGTTGTATAACCCGAAGGGACAACTCTTTTAAACTTGACAAAATGATTATGCTACTAGAAACTTGTCGTGGATGTGTGTTCAGGGAAAGACCAAAACAGTGAGTGTCCACAATGTGTATGTTGGAGGAATCTCAAAATGCAGGGAGACAAAGAAAAGGAAAGAAAGAAGAAGGAACAATACTGGCGAATGTGGCGAGCAAGGATGTCCCGCGTAGCAAGCAAATGGTAGAAAAGAGAGGAATCATGACAAAGGAAGGCAACTTAGTTTACCTGCAAGTCTGTTGTCCCCCAAAACACATTTGATCAATTGGTTAAAAATATACAGATAGCCTACCTTTTAATATCACCAATCATTGCTCCATCACTTTTGGCCGTAAGAAAGGGAAAAAAGAAAAGGAAGAAAAAATAAACAAAAGTGAGAAAATAAACCGAGTAAAAGAGAAAACAACCCAAAACCAAAAAGAAATAAAAGAAAGGAGATAATCTGAGTAAAGAGAAAACAACCCAAAAATAATCTAGCCCTTCCCAAAAATTTTTTTTATTGTTATTATCATATTTTTTATTTATTTTTATTTTGTTTATTTATTTACAGAGGAAAGAAACCACTAGCTTGGACTCAGGTCGGATGAAATTTAGCATAAAGGAATGCATCACCTTCTTTGCATGTGAGTCTTATGAGTTCAACAAACTTGTATGTGGAGAGACTGCCAAAATGCCAACCAACAGATGTATATTGTGCAGAGAAATGATTAATCAATACTCAAAAGAAGTGGTCTCCCACCTCCAAGACATGCCAACCAACATATGCTTTGCTAGTAATGATGAAGGTATTGATTGAATTAGATTTAGGGTTTAGGGTTTGTACCTTCGAGGGATGATCCATGAATTTATCAAACAGTTTAATATCACCTGTGTAGACCTTTATATCAAGAACCTAATCGTCATGATTCAAGGAAGATTCATAACACGGATTGAAAAACATTGGAATTCCCCTACAATAGCTACTATCATCAAAATAAAAATTGTGCCAAGGAGGGACATGCTCAATAGTGCCAAGTTCTTTATCCTCTTTTGATTGGAACAAAGGATTAGTGAAATTTTAATACAAATTAAGATCTTGATTGAACTCATATATGTCTTCAGAAAATAATTCGTTGCATGCATCAATAAAGTCATACTGGTCTACATCATTTGACCATTACTTAGCATCATCGTCGAATACAAATGTATCGTAAATTGGTTTGAAATAATTAGCATTGATTTCTTCATTTGCGTAATCAACATTTCCATTGTATGCATGCAGATAAGAAGCTTGAGATGAAAGGTGATTTTGGGTACGAGGTTTAAGAAGGGTGTGAGAGGTGGATTGGTCACTAAGCATCATGATATAATCATGGTCCTCATAACATTCAAGCCCCTGAACAGAAGGATTTGATTCATTATGATTAGTCCCTAAGAGAGAGGGCTCCCGAGAGATACTCTTAGTATGATTTGAAGATTGAGACTCGAAAAAAGACCTGTGATCTTGCAAGGTCTTAATGACGGGGATTAAAGAAGACAACTCCTTGTGTGAATCATAAATGCCAAAGGAGTAACCTGTTCTACGGTTTTTTTCTTTGCAGTTGAGGAAAGTAGATAGGGCTAGCTCTAGGTCTTGAACATTATTTTCTTCCAACGGCCAACGGTAAAGAGGGGGAAAAAGTTCATAGTAATGCAACAGAGAAACCAAGTTGGTAGGGAGAATGGGAGTAGGAATTATATTGTACAACTTGATAAACTGAAGATTAAAAGTGAGAATGCTCTCATTATCCGTCATGCGTAATTGATTAAACCTCTTAAGATGCTCGTAAGGATTATCCAAATTCCCAAAAGTAGAAGTAAACCAGTAAGATAACTCGAACCAGGTAGAAATGCATCCATTGGGAAGGATGGAAAATAAGGAAGTGGCATCGCCTTAAAGGGAATTCATAAACAGTAGCATACAACTATCATTATTATTTACTCCGAGAATGGCGCAGGCATTCGAAAATGCACGAAGGTGTTCAATAGATGTAACAGTTCCATCGCCATGGAAGAGAGACAAATGATTCTTGAATTTGTGAGGTAAAGGGTTCACCGGCTGAATGAACTTTAAGGGAGTGGGCACAAACCAAGGGGAATTGTTTAGGTTTTCTTCAAAATCAAATAGGCTATACTTTTGAATTACTTTCCCAGATTCAGTAGCTAAAACCACAGGGTCACAACCATTAAACATACTTCCAATTGGTTGGCACATTGAGGTCTAGGAAGGGAAAAAAAATCAAAATAATTAAAACAAAAACTAGGAACGAACCATTGAACAATTGTCCTCTGTATGGTCACCAAAAATATGTTGACGCCAAAAGACTAGAAAGTATCAAACGTCAACATTTTCAACCTCTCGCGAGGCTAGGCGAGAAGAGACGGGAATGTTACCCTAGGCTTTAAGCCCCGGACAAGAAAGCACACTAAACTCTAGGCCAATTTTACCCTAACCTATAGTCTAAGCATGAATTCCTTTGCCTTTTAATTTTTCTTTTAGCAATATATAGTTTTTATTTGATTTATGATTTTACACTATTTACAATTTGATCATTTCTATGTGAGAATTTATGCCGTTGGAACAATAAAAACAAAAAAAGAGATACACATGATAAAAGTAAAATGCAAAGTTTTGTTTTATTTTAGCAAAAATAATTTAAAGCAAAGTCAATCTAAAAACTAGAAAAGTTAAAACAATATTTTGGATTTAAAGTAAAAAAGAAAACTTATTACATAACACTATATTAGCAATATTTAATTTTTATTTGATTTAAGATTTTCATTTAGGATGTGACTAAGACATAATAAATCAAAATAGAAAAAAAAAAGGGTTTAAATACATTAAAAAATCTAATGAGTGAAACATATTTACATATAAAGCATTTATGAATTTGTTCATTTTGTTAGATAGTAAATAAACTTTATGAACATGATTATTTATAATCTAAATACAATTAATTTGTCTTTTAAGGATTTATATAACTTCTTTTTTTTATATTCTGAAATCAAAATGTAAAATAAAAATGAAGAAAACTAAGGAATTTAAAGAAAAATCAGAGAGATATACAGAGTGATAAAGAGTTGATTTCCATTGAAAAACTTATCATCCAACATCATAAATCATCAAAATATTCAAGTCTTTGTGTAGATCAGGGCGAGGTATATGGTCTTTAGCCCTTCTAGATGCAACATACAATAAAAAGACCAAGCATGAAGAAGAAAAAGAAAGCTGAGCCGGGAAGGAATAGAGTTATGATGGCGAATCGCAAAGAGAGAACCTGCATAGCAAAAATGATTAGCGCTGAATTAAATCGAGCCTTATTACAACAAACTAAACAAGTAAATCTTTTCCTCATGAAGGTCAGCAAAATCATCCTCGCTTATCCTCTTCGTTGTTTCGCAAGACCACCTGCTGCCGACGATTTCGTCAATCTCTGTTGAAGATGTAATGGAAGAATAAAATGGAAAATCTCTCCCAACACTCACAACATACTACTCTCTGAAAATTATGCCTAAGTTCTCCCTCTCAATTTTATTTCTGAGATCATATATCCTTAAGAAATTTTCTGTCCTCCTAAGACTTCTCTAGAATCCCCTTTTTTTCAGTTGGTTGCGCGCTTTTTTCTTTTATGACATTCAGGGAACGGTTGGGTAGTTAGGTCCATTTTAGTTGATCAACTAATTTTGAAAATAATAGGCTGGAATCGCCTCCAATTAAATAAATTCGTATTATTATACTTCATAACAATTTAATAAAATAAATCCCCGAAAAAAAGGGGCTTTTGCCTGTCTTCGTGCCATCTTTCCACATGAAACCTCACACCACTTGATTCTGCTATGATTAATACCTTCAAAAGCATATCTATTTTGTTGGACCTCGGCAAATGGAGTCTAGACGAGGATCAAACCTACTTCTCCCACAGGAGGACCCCAAAAGTGTGGGAAATGAAATAATTAAACATTGTGATTTTCTTTTAGAAGCACAAAGGCCATGAAGAACACTGCCCAGCGAAAGAGTTGAATCAAGAACCCATGGAATACTATGGTCCGTCCCAAGTCGTTGTCCCCAAGACACAAATGATGGAATCAACATGACTGTGAAATGAAGGCGCCAACAAAACTGCATAGAGCAGTATAGTAACACCATGCGTGAGAGAATATCAGCACAATCAACCCTAGAGCTGGAGGAATAAAGGAGATGAGTGCAGTAACGATTACAACAACTGTTAGAGTTGGTCTCCCCATAAATATTCCGATCGCCTGGAAACTTGATAAAACAGAGAAACGATCCATGAATTGATGGATAAAATACATGTGAAATCTGCATTCCCACGCTCACCACCTTTGTTTGAAGAAGACTTGAATACACACAGGTACAATTTCTTACACAAGATTTGACAAGGCATGTACTAATATGCAGCAGTCAGTTCCGTTGAGGACAGAGATAGAAATCTCGCATGGGGAGTTTGAGCAGGACAGAACTGCCATTGAATATGAGAAGAAGGAACGTGCTGGAAGGATAGAGCAAGGTCAGGCTATGGAGAAAGAATTCATCTCAATGTCTCGTGAAGTCAAGAAATTTCATGATGAACGTGCAGGTGTTTACAAGAGAGAGCATCGTGCTGTAAACCCTGGTGGTGGTGTTTCCTAAATTTATAATTTGGGAACTTTGCACCCCTCATCCATTGGAAAAGATCCTTACTCATTTTCTCTGCGTTACTACCAAGTCTTCGTGGATTTCTTATGTGAAATTATAATTACAACGACCCAACTGTATTGATATTCTTTGAGCGAAAAGACGAAATAGACATGTTGTTATATATAATCTTCAAACTTAATCATATGAAATTCATATAACGTGTTTTATGCAACTTTACTTTTCATAATATATATCCACCATGCCCATTCAAATTCATAAAGCCCTTCATCATAACATTATACCAACATACGTTTTCTCCACTTTTATATAAAAGGTTTTGTAATAACTCTTTTCTTTGAAATATCATATACCAACCTTAAACACCCCTTGTACCATGCCTTTTAATGATATGGTAAAACGTTTTTGGGAAACTTATATCATAACTAAACTTCACTTATAAGATGTATATCTATACTAATGATTTTCTTTTTTCTTTTAATATTTTCTATATCTCCATTAAGCATCTTATCATCTCACATGTTATATCCACAACCTTTTGCATATGATATATGATCTCTTAATATTGTTAAGAAAACAATATAATATCCATAATGTAGGTTAACTTTTCCTTTATGAAGCGCTCTTAATAAAAGAAGCATGCATACTCTTTGTACCTTGTAATAAGATTCTTATGTCTCTTAAACACTTCATGGTCCATGAATATTCCCCCATGCAAGTAACCATAAACCAAATTTTGTTTCTCTTCGCCATGTCATATGTTGATAGTGATGTTCTTTTAATATTTATTTCCATGTGCAGAAGGATGAACCTATCCAAGACAAAAGCTGACCATCGACCACATCAATTGCAACAAATACTTATCGTAGTTTCGAAATAATTTCATCACCGAATGTGTAGAAACCGCTGAGTGAGATGCACACAATATTTCTCAAGTAAATGAAAAAAAAAAAAAAGTAGCATGGCAACTTCTTTGTCGGCTAAGTTCTATTGACAAAACTCGTCATCAAAAAATGCTTGACTTTGCATGTCGACCATACCCTCGATGTGTCTTAGAGTCACATGAAGTTATAGTCCTATCATGCACCCTGGTCCTACTTTCATTATGGGTAGGTAACCTTGAACCCAATTGTTGACATCTCCTCATTGGTCACTGACTGGGGGGTTTCCCTTGTGTTCGACGATAAAAAATCTATTCACACATTGGGATTTGTGCGGTGTCTTGGATTCCATTAACCTTATTGGTGGTTTCCTCACCTTTGTCAAAACAATTTCTTATTTTCTTATATTCAGAGGTCTCTTTCATGCACTACTCGCATCTGGTGCATACGAGAGACACACAGGGTCATTGGTTTGTGAGCATCCTATTCATCCGAGCGCCTCCTAATCATCAATTTATTGCTTTGTACCTTGTGATGACTGGTGAGAGATTCCCTAATTCTCTCCTTTCAAGGGGTCTCTTTCCATCGACTTCAGCGCATCTATTATGGAAATGAGATCTAAAGTCCTATGAGTACTTAGAGGCTTTTAGTCATTAGTTACAGTTTCTCCCACCATTGACAGTTAGGAACACATCAATGTCTCCTGATCGATGGATTCTTCAAGTGTTCGACATCAACACCCTTATTCACACTTGTAGAATGTACTTGGTGCCCTGATACCTACTTTCATTATCGATAGATTGTCTCACATTTGTTAATGATATACCTTAATGACCGGTAATCAAATGAAGTCTCATTGTGTTAGACCTCAACTCCTCTATTCACATAATGTAGACTTGCACCTTCGACAGATAGTGTAGAAGACCTCCATCTTACAGTAGCAACATTCCTAATATGTTGTTGTCTTTTATTGGACCAGTACCTATATGACTTCAACGATCATGGGAGATCATATTGTACTCCATTGTATACATATATCTTTGGATTGATTTTGAGACTGGATTCCACTGTGTCTTGTTTGTGACTATGATAGCCTATGGCACTTTATATTGCCTATTCATGTCCATGAACAAGTATTTGATATATTTCCATATGGATCTGTAGTGTAATCCAGATTGGAAGCCATGTGTACAAAGTCATTATGGATTTTAATATTCTCATGAGTAACTAGAAATTCCAACTAAGTCTCCATTACTCCACTTCTGGGAATTATAATGTATTTCGGCCATTTCATATACTCCTATGACCTCAAAAATTTTCCTCACATTAGGGAGCATCTGTTACAAAAAAAAATTCCTTACCCCATGCAACTTGCTTAGATGGCATTTCCATTTCCCTATGCAGACTTGAAGTCCCCTTTGTACCTTCCAGATCCAAAATTCACATTTTCCACATATTGTTGATTAATTGGGTTGGTTTTCATTGATGTCAACCCTTGAAGAAAGTCTGGTAACAAATTCTAGTAGCACAAAGGTTTGGGTAACGGACCCAAGTTTGTTTTATGGATAATGGTATGAGTTTTAATATATTTCAAGGTAAGACTATTCTATATGGATAGTACATGTCATGCCATTTTCAGTGGTATGTGGAATGTCACATAACTCCTCATGGTTAGAGAGTTATGACCATGTGAAGTTAGAGAACCCTCATGAGTCATCTAGAAGCCCAAAAAGGTCAAAGTAGTCAAGTGGTTGCAAAGAAGAAATTATTTAAATAATAAAGTGAAGTGATGAGTGTTATATAAGTCAAAGTGGATACAAAAAAAATTATTTAAATAATAAAGTTAATGGAGAAATTACTAAGTGGACAAGTGGTTAGAAGTGGGATAGCCCTAAAATAAGGAAAGTGGGTTAAGATGGTTAGAAGTTAATTTAAATAATAAAGTGAAGTGATGAGTGTACTATACCCTAATATATTATTGTGAAGATGAAGGGACACCATTCAAGTGGGAAGACATCCTATATGAGAATCTCATGGTGGTTATCTCCACGGTGAAAGGAGCCCAACCCAGAGCGTTTCCAAGTTTTCACATGTCCTCATAGCTTTTTCACATCATGTGAATAGCCCATAAATACCCTCAAATGGGATGGAGTTTGAAACCTTATGACCCTGCAATCCATGTGTATTGTAAATTTCTCTCGGAGAACAAGTACCATACCGAATATCAAAGAATATGTGAGCACTTTGTGGCTTCAATATATGAGTTCATTTTCTAGTCCACTCCCCCTTGCATGATTGATAAGGCTATAATAATCATAAGGAGAATTGGGAATTGGTATCTCATGGAACAAGAAACATATATAAGGGTATATGCTGCAATGAAACCACCCCACTTGCTTCCCCAGTTTGTCCCAACAAGCTTGTACTCCAAGAAGTGGCATATCAAACCATCATACACAGAGTCAAGTGAATGTTATACCAACTAAAGAAAGAATTGTGGCCTCCATTGCCACTGTATGTTGGTAATTACTTATTCAATAATACAAATCAAGCCCAAGTAGAGGTAAATATCCTACTATCCTGTCACTTTGGAGAATAGCGGTACATAATACATGACCCCATAGATGTCACGAGAGACCACTTCAACAAAGTTGGTCTCCCCTAGTAGTACACTAATGACATTTGGGATGAAGAAGAAGTACACCAGAACTCCCAAAATTATTATGAGGTCATTTTCAACAAGCCTGGCCAACCGTGAGGGAGGATTGTTGATGAAGAAAAGTCTAGGGAATAAGACAAGAATAAGACATAGGAAGAGGAAGTTGAGAAATCTATCCAAACTTACATCTTGATATACTTAGGTTCAGTAGAAGAGGTAGATGAAGGACCGACCAATAAAAATAGGAGGGATAAGGAAAAATTCTTAAAAGGGAAAAATGATGCAGGAAAGAAGAAGTGAAATATTGATGAAGACAAGGCTAGAGCTAAAGCTTAGGCAGAGGAAAAAAAATCAGTAGAGAAAGAGGTAAAACAAAAGGAGAAAGCAACAAGGGAAGCAACAAAAAAACATACAACAGAACAAGTAGAAAAGGAAACCAAAGAGGTATCCGACAAAGCGAATGAGATTGAGAGACAACAAAAAGAGGTAGAAGATAGAGGGGGTGATACCCACACAATGGAAACGAATATCCCAAAAATGTTTACTGTAGATATAGGAAAAAACATATTGGGTAGTGCTCTAGGAATCAGACTCTAGGATCCATTCCAACCAAGTGAAGTGCTTTACTTAAATAGCTTCAACTATGACAACAAGATAGGTAGAATTGTGTAGGAATAGGTGAAGAAATTGCCAACAATGAAAGGGATGCCCATATTAGTTGTAACACACGTCCCTGTGACAAGGGATGTGAGGTAAAACCCCATAGAAATTTCTACTGCTGGCTCTACATTCATGAATTCTAACGTAGATAACATTTGAAGATTGTGCCATCAGAATGAGGAAAAAGAGGCGAGGATTAGAGAACTGGAGGAAAGACTCCAACAAGTTAGAATTGATAAACACAACCTTCAAAGTTTTAAATTTAGTGCTGGGAAGGTTAGGATAGAAGTAGAAGAAGCCATCATTGACATGTATGCTCACTTGCACCTCTTTCAAGAAGAAACCACTCTAATCATAGAGCATAATAATCAAATACAAACAAAGCTGACACAACACAAAAATATCTGAGAAGGCATCGACGACATTAACAAATGGATTGTTGAAAATCCCGACACACCTCTAGAATTGTATAGACCATTGAAATAAGACAAAAAAATAGACCTGTATGCACTTGACCATTTTCAATAGGTGGGGTAGAAAGACAATATGGAGGTTACTAAATCACTAGAAATATACTCAAGGATACACAAACATGTGCAAGGATGTTACTAAATCACTAGAAATATGCTCAAGGATACACAAAGCTACGGAGGAATTGATCAAGAGCAGCATATTACCAAGGCTATATGACCTCGGAAATAATCTCGTGACATAAGAGCTAGAAGACAAGGTGGATGAAAACACAAATCAAAGAAAGGAAGTGGTAGAGGCAACCACTACCATCTTCATATACCTCATAAATCAACATTTGCTACAATAGGTGAAACTACATACCATGATACATGCTTTCATGATGACACTAGAAAAAGACATGAGAACCCTTGAAGACAACATGGCCATGAACAACAAAACCCTCGAACAACTAAATTACAGAAGGATCATATCCCCGTATGATCAACTAGAAACCTGGATTGCATACAATAGGGACAAAAAACCATGAATATGGCTTGATAATGTCAGCACATGTTTTTTGTTTTGTCTTTTTTTCAACCAACCCCAATTTTGTCATTATTGTACACTTTTCACTACAAAGTAGGAAGTTGAACCATTTTGTAACCACCTCTTCAAGAAGAAGGAAAAGAGTCATCCAACAATTACTAAGAATTGTATAAGAGAGAGCATAGGCTCAAGTTGCAGGGGATTTTTGGAGTCTTCAAAAATTGTATATTTATGAACTATTTTGGGAACACAGTGCCAACTAGAATTGAACAGTTTTATTTGGAGTTTTCATGTATTATTGTTGAAACTGCTAATAAGGAGAAGCCCTCAGGGCCAAATTTTAGAGAAGGAATTCATTTGTGTGAAACAATATAAGCGGTGAATTAATTCAACCGAGGATGAATGTTGTTCATACAGACTGTAAGAATGTTAGTTTTTTATGGATTAATTCTCATGCAATCTATGTTATTCTACAATTTTAAGTGTTTCTTCGAATATATTTATGCTTTGAGATTTACAAGTTGTTAATTTGTTCATTGTTGTAATTTGGACTAATCTGGTTATATGTATTTGCACACACTTGTTTCTAATTCTTCTCTTTTATTCCAGCTATTTGTGTAGGAGGTTATGCAGGATTCAGTCTCATTTTTCATCTCCCTGGTTACTTTAGTGTGCTCCTAGCTATGATATATTAGAATAAATTTGTGATTGATTAGTTTGATTTTCATACATAGTCTTCATCTACATTTTGTTATTGCATATTCACTCATCATCCATCCTTGTCAGTAAACCGGACTGTAACTGGACAAAACCCCAAAAATAGTATCAATGACATCCATGCCAAACTCTGGATGGGTCTCAGAATCCAATCGATGCATAGTCTAGTTGGGACCATGTACCAGGGAGTACCCCTTCCTGTTTCTGGATGAATTTAGACCCGTCAACAGACCTTTACAAACCTTTTATTACATATTCAATACAATTCCACTCACCCCTTTTTCACTTTTTTTTTCAACTTAAAATAACAAAAAATTACAATGTAACTTTATATCATTTCAACTTTAATATATTTTCCTTTTTTTACTTAAGCAACACATTTCCATAACTACTCATTGCTTCAATTTTAATCATGTAACTATTCAAAACATAATAATACCTCAACAAAGGTTAAAAAAAAAAAACATAGATATAATACCTCAATCATAGCGTTGTTGTCTCACTAGCATCCAAAAACAAATCTTTATGTGGCAATCATTTGAACTTAATATTGGCATATCTAGATCCAACTACACATTGGAAATGCATCCAACATCTATAGTGTATCTTCTCTCTTTCTGTCTTCTCCTCTAAATGTCCACTCCATGCCTCAAATATCTTCTTGAGGCTTGTCCCAAAACCGAATGTCGATGCTCTGATAAAAAACTCTCAAACAACTTGAGAGAGGTCACATTGATTATCCAAGAAGCATTCATGTGTGTGCAAGTTGAACATACATGATAAACATGGGTAGTGTGGGAAGGGATGGACATATCGATGAATTCCACGATAGTCCCCGATGACCCCCAACATCCCCTACCCTAGGCTCTCTCTATAGGCAACGAGGGCTCATGACAATAAGATACCACTATGAGCTCCACAAAAATAGAATGGTTTTCACACACCCAATTTGCATCAACATCCTTCTTAGTGTTATTTCATCGATTAATATGGTGGGTGCTACCATTTTTGTGGGGTTCCATCTCTACAATTTGAATCAATTTGAAACCCCATTAATTCAACTCCTCGACCTCACTGTTTACGCTCGTTGTAATTGGTGGGGAAAGATTTATATTTGTCTTCAATGCACTTGATGGCCTCCTTACCACTACCAACATAATTATTAGTGGAGCAAAGATTCTGACACTGGGGTGGCTCCATTGGGGCTATGGACACTTGCTGGCAGTGGAGAAACACCAAATAAATACACAATAACTTATATTCTCGGCATTCTTGATGTTTTGTTTCCATTATACTCCTTACACCTTTTCCTTTAGTCATTTATCATACGAATAATAAGTAATTCAAAAAAAAATGGTCAAAGGAAAGGGGCTTGTCCTTCTCTGTATCGTCTAAGTTCTCTTGAAATATAAACTATGGGACCTATTGTTTCTCTCTTGATATTTCATGTAATGAGTGTGTCCTTCTGAAAAATATGTGTGGAAATCATATTACAGAGATTCAAGGCTTCGCCCAGTGTGTCACCATTTTTTGTGACAAGCACTACTACCCTCCATTTTACTTCATTTCATTGCAATTTTCCTTTCAAGAAAATGGAGTGCCTTCTTGTACATGTTTTAAAAATCCTTTCATCAGTCTCTCTTTGCCTCAAGCCTCTTGGGGAAATCCTATTTACCTTGAAAAAGAATTTGCAAAAAGAAGAACTTGAAAATTTTCATTTTTAAGCAAGTTTGGAGAACTCAACAAAGTTAGTACTAACTCCTCTAATGTACATCGAAGGAGTTCCCCTTTTCACCTCTAATACCCTTACTTTTCACAAATTTGGCAATAAATCCTCTGATGGAATCAGAGGAGTTGGTTCTAACTCCTTCGATTTCCATCGTAGGAGTCTCCCGTAATTTCTCCGATGAACATCGAAGGACTTACCTCTAAGTTATTTGATGTTCATTGGAGAACTTCCTCTCAATTCCTCCGACCATAAATACCCTACCAATGTAGCATTTAATGTTAAAATCGTCGATTCCTATATTTACTAAGAAATAACAAATTTTCAATATCCTGCTACGGAATCGAAGTGAGGAGAGATCTATTCATAATAGGAACATGCCAAACCATTACTTTTAGACTCACAACCTACTGATATACTCCATGTGGCATTATGTTTCTGGGTATGTAAGTGTGTTCTTCCTTTTCTTTCTAGGGTTAGGTTTTTTTTTTCCTTCCTTGGTTATTTTCACATGCCATTTTTCTTTGATTCTCCATGCCTCCCCCTTGTTTCTTCCACTCCTATACCCTTACCCCATTATTCAAACATTGTTCACCAAACACTGCCAACCTTCTTGCTTGCACCCTGATGAGATTTCCGCAACCTACTTTCCCTACACGGCATTCAAATATTTGAGTTCCCCATTTAGTTGGCCTTAATGATGGCAAGAAATTCAATGAGGCCCCAAACCTGACATATCTTCTAAGAACAAGGTGCAAAGGCCATTTTCCACTCTTAATCAGACCCCTAAGTATAGACCATACCCTTTTCATTTCCACAGGTTTTCATCGTAAATATTTTTGGTAATTCCTACGATCGTATCTAAGAAGTTCTTGTTAACTCCTTTGATATGATCGAAGGAGTTTTAAGCAACCTCTCTACCCATTCATTCCTTAATAGAGCCACTTAATAATAAGTCCTCCAATCATATTGGAGGAGTTCTCGTTAACTCCTCCAATATGATCAGAGGAGTTCGAAGTAATTCTGTTGATTCTCGTTATGCTTCGGAAACTCAATACCAACTACTCTGATGTGTTATCGGAGTAGTTAGATTTAACTCCTCTGATTCACATTGGAGGAGTTTTCCTTAAATATTTCAATCGGAACTAAAATAATCAAATTTTAATGTTCCTTAGAGGCCTTAGTACAAACTCCTCCAATTTTCATCGGAGGAGTTAGTCTTTAAACCTCTGATTTTTCCTCTTAAGCATAATTTTCACCCGTTCTTCCTCAATTTTCCACCAAGTTGATCAAGCATGCTTGCCATCATTTTAACATCCTCAGATGATGACTCTCTTCCCAGTAAAAACCCAAATGAGCTCTATGGTAGTTTAAATTTATAAACTGCATTCAATTTTATATTACATTTTGATATATTCATTGAACTCATCTTTTCTTACATTTTTAGTCATGTCACCCTGAAAGAAAATAACAAGCAAGGTATCCGAAGCCAAGGCCTCTCGTAGTGGCCAAAAAATAGAAGGTGAGCCATAAATTATTGGAGCCACATATGATGATACATCAGGACTCCTGTAGAAAGATGGAGAAACACTAAAATGGGGAGAAGTATACCATATGTTAAAAAAATCTAACTTCTCTATCGAAGCCGAAGAGCTAGATGAACTCCAATTATTTAAGAATATCAGGAAGTTGGGAACATTCAGAGTAGAAGAATATCCAATAGTGTTCTCTTGAGAATATTCCATCACATGGATTCTAAAGAATATCAATGTAAACGGTAGATATGTTTGCAATGCAAGGAAAGAACCCATAGTTTCATTCAGACCTAAGTATTTGGCCAAGTGCTATCATATTGAGAAGGGAAGAAAGAGGTTGGATAAAAATATCCTTACTGATTTTGAGTATATGCCAAAGGATGTGTTCCCCAAGTGGTACATATCATACAAGCAATTCACTTACAGACCTAAAAGTGGGTATCCCACAAGTTCCCTAAGAAGACCCTATCAGTACTTGGTAACCATGCTATATAGATTATATGGGGAACCTGCCACATCACAATTCTACCTATCTTACATGCCCCTAATATACTATTGTGAAGATGAAGGGACACCATTCAAGTGGGAAGACATCCTATATGAGAATCTCATGGTGGTTATCTCCATGGTGAAAGGAGCCCAACCCAGAGCATTTCCAGGTTTTCACATGTCCTCATACCTTTTGCACATCGTGTGAATAGCCCATAAATACCCTCGAATGGGATGGATTTTGAAACCTTATGACCCTACAATCCACATGTATTGTAAATTTCTCTAGGAGAACAAGTACCGTACCGAATATCAATGAATATGTGAGCACTTTTTGGCCTCATTATATGAGTTCATTTTCTACTCCACTCCCTCTCGCATGATTGATAAGGCTATAATAATCATAAGGATAATTGGGGATTGGTATCTCATGGAACAAGAAACATATATAAGGGTATATGGCGCAATGAAACCACCCCACCTGCTTCCCCAGTTTGTCCCCAACAAGCTTGTACTCCAAGAAGTGGCATATCAAACCATCATACACGGAGTCGAGTGAATGTTATACCGACTAAAGAAAGAAATATGGCCTCCATTGCCACTGTATGTTGGTAATTACTTATTCAATAATACAAATCAAGCCCAAGTAGAGGTAAATATCCTACTATCCTATCACTTCAGAGAAGAGCGGTACATAATAAATGACCCCATAAATGTCATGAGAGACCACTTCAACAAAGTTGGCTTCCCCTGGTAGTACACTAATGACATTTGGGATGAATAAGAAGTACACCAGAACTCCCAAAATTATTATGAGGTCATTTTCAACAAGCCTGGCCAACCGAGAGGGAGGATTGTTGATGAAGAAAAGTCTAGGGAATAAGACAAGAATGAGACATAGGAAGAGGAAGTTGAGAAATCTATCCACACTTACATCTTGATACACTTAGGTTCAGTAGAGGAGGTAGATGAAGGACCGACCAATAAAAATAGGAGCGATAAGGAAAAATTCTTAAAAGGGAAAAATGATGCAGGAAAGAAGAAGAGAAATATTGATGAAGAAAAGGCTAGAGCTAAAGCTTAGGTAGAGGAAAAAACTTCAATAGAGAAAGAGGTAAAACAAAAGGAGAAAGCAATAAGGGAAGCAACAAAAAAATATACAACATAACAAGTAGAAAAGGAAACCAAAGAGGTATCTGACAAAGCGACTGAGGTTGAGAGACAACAGAAAGAGGTAGAAGATAGAGGGGGTGATACCCACCCAATGGAAACGAATATCCCAAAAATGTCTATTGTAGATATAGGAAAAAACATATTGGGTAGCGCTCTAGGAATCAGACTCTAAGATCCATTCCAACCAAGTGAAGTGCTTTACTTAAATAGCTTCAACTATGACAACAAGACAGGTAGAATTGTGTAGGAACAGGTGAAGAAAGTGCCAACAATAAAAGGGATGCCCATATTAGTTGTAACACATGTCCCCGTGACAAGGGATGTGAGGTAAAACCCCATAGAAATTTCTACTATTGGCTCTACATTCATGAATTCTAACGTAGATAACATTCAAAGATTATGCCATCAGAATGAGGAAAAAGAGGTGAGAATCAGAGAACTGGAGGAAAGACTCCAACAAGTTAGAATTGATACACACAACCTTCAAAGTTTTAAAGTTAGTGCTGAGAAGGTTAGGATAGAAGTAGAAGAAGCCATCATTGACATGTATGCTCACTTGCACATCTTTCAAGAAGCAACCACTCTAATCATAGAGCATAATAATCAAATACAAACAAACATGACACATCACAAAACTATCTGAGAAGACATCGACGACATTGACAAATGGATTGTTGAAAATCCTGACACACCTCTAGAATTGTATAGACCATCGAAATAAGATAGAAAAATAGACCTGTATGCGCTTGACCATTGTCAATAGGTGGGGTAGAAATACAATAGGGAGGTTACTAAATCACTGGAAATATACTCAAGGACACATAAACATGTGCAGGGAGGTTACTAAATCACTAGAAATATGCTCAAGGATATACAAAGCTACAAAGGAATTGATCAAGAACAACATATTACCAAGGCTATATGAGCTCGGAAAGAATATCGTGACATAAGAGCTAGAAGAAAAGGTGCATGAAAACACAAATCAAAGAAAGGAAGTGGTAGAGGCAACCACTAACATCTCCACAAACCTCATAGATCAACATTTGCTACAACAGGTGAAACTACATACCATGATACATGCTTTCATGATGACACTAGAAAAAGACATGAGCACCCTTGAAGACAACATGGCTATGAACAACAAAACCCTCGAACAACTAAATTACAGAAGGATCATATCCCTGTATGATCAACTAGAAATATGGATTGCATACATTAGGGACAAAAATCCATGAATATGGCTTGATAATGTCAGCACATGTTTTTTGTTTTGTCTTTTTTTCAACCAATCCCAATTTTGTCATTATTGTACACTTTTCACTACGAAGTAGGAAGTTGAATCATTTTGTAACCACCTCTTCAAGAAGAAGGAAAAGAGTCATTCAAAAATTACTAAGAATTGTATAAGAGAGAGCAGAGGCTCAAGTTACAGGGGATTTTTGGACTCTTCAAAAATTTTATATTTAAGAACTATTTTGGGAACACGGTGCCAACTAAAATTGAACAGTTTTCTTTGGATTTTTCATGTATTATTGTTGAAACTGCTAATAAGGAGAATCCCTTAGGGCGAAATTTTAGAGAAGGAATTCATTTGTGTGAAACAATATAAGCGGTGAATTAATTCAATCGAGGATGAATGTTGTTCATACAGACTGTAAGAATGTTAGTTTTTTATGGATTAATTCTTATGCAATCTGTGTTATTCTACAATTTTAAGTGTTTCTTCGAATATATTTATTCTTTGAGATTTACAAGTTGTTAATGTGTGCATTGTTGTAATTTGGACTAATCTGGTTATATGTATTTGCATACACTTGTTTCTGATTCTTCTCTTTTATTCCAGGTATTTGTGTAGGAGTTTATGCAGGATTCAGTCTCATTTTTCATCTCCTTGGTTACTTTAGTGTGTTCCTAGCTAGGATATATTAGAATAAATTTGTGATTGATTAGTTTGATTTTCATACATAGTCTTCATCTACATCTTTATATTGCATATTCACTCATCATCCATCCTTGTCGGTAAACTGGACTGTAACCGGCCAAAGCCCCAAAAATAGTATCAATGACATCCATGCCAAACTCTGGATGGGTCTCCTAATCCAATCGATGCATAGTCTAGTTGGAAGCATGTACCAGGGAGTACCCCTTCCTGCTTCCGGATGAATTTAGATCCGTCAACAAACCTTTACAAACTTTTTATTACATACTCAATACAATTCCACTCACCCTTTTTCACTTTTTATTTTTACTCAAAATAATAAAAAAATACAATGTAACTTTATATCATTTCAACTTTAATATTTTTTTTTTACTTAAGCAACACATTTCCATATCTTTTTTTTTTTACTTAAGAAACACATTTACATAACTACTCATTTCTTCAATTTTAATCATGCAACTATTCAAAACATAATAATACCTCAACAAAGATTTAAAAAAAAACATAGATATAATACCTCGATCATAGCGTTGTTGTCTCACTAGCATCCGAAAACAAATCTTTATGTGGCAATCATTTGAACTTAATATTGACATATCTAGATCCAACTACACGTTGGAAATGCATCCAACATCTATAGTGTGTATTCTCTCTTTCTGTCTTCTCCTCTAAATAGCTTGAGGCTTGTCTCAAACTCGAATGTCGATGCTCTAATAAAAAAAACTCTCAAACAACTTGAGAGAGGTCACGTTGATTATCCATGAAGCATTCATGTGTGTGCAAGTTGAACATACACGATAAACATGGGTAGTGTGGGAAGGGATGAACATATCGATGAATTCCACGATAGTCCCCGATGACCCCAACATCCCCTAGGCTCTCTCTGTAGGCAACGAGGGCTCACTCCTTGTCACTCACGACAATAAGATACCACTATGAGCTCCACAAAAATAGAATGGTTTTCACACACCCAATTTGCATCAACACACTTCTTAGTGTGTTTTCAACGATTAATATGGTGGGCGCTGCCATTTTTGTTGGGTTCCATGTCTACAATTTGAAGCCCCGGTTATTCAACTCCTTGACCCCACTATTTACGCTCGTTGTAATTGGTGGGGAAAGATTTCTATTTGTCTTCAATGCACTCGATGGCCTCCTCACCACTACCAACATAATTATTAAGCGCTTACCAGTGTTTCCCCAAGCTAGGCTTCTCGTTGGTGCTTCCAACACGTGTCTTCTATCTCTTCTCAAGATGGGATGCGATCCCATAGAACAACATCTTTCAAGGTAGTGCCACCTATAAGGGGCAATCAAAGGGATTCACAATAGTACAATGAAGCACAATGGTTCCATTTACGATCTCATGTGCCCTTTATTTATCGCAGCCGCAATGTCTAAACTCTATCACCCTTTTTTAATGTCCTTGGACACTTTTTGAGTAGCTTCCAGCCAATTATGGGGGTGTTCCATGAGAACATGGGCACGAATTTCATCTTTGAGGCCACTAATAAAGAATTCCCTAAAGAAAGCATTTGACATGCCCTCCATTCTGAAAGCCAAGTGCTCAAATGCAAAAATAAATTTCTCCACTATCCCAGGCTGCTTTGACTTGGTCAAATGGCCTAAATGGTGGGTGTCAGAGTCAAATCAGTCATAAATTTCGACCACAAACTGTGTCCAAGCAACATATCCTCGGCGTGCCTTTTTTTTCCATTTCCACCATTGCCATCGTTTTGGATCCAAATATAGGAAACCATAATGAAGCTTGGCTAAATCATCAGTAATGCAATGGAATGAGAAATAATGTTGCATTTGGGTGACCCAACCGGTGGGATCTGATCCATCAAATTTGTTCACCTCAGTTCTGGGAGGGCGGAGGTCAAGAGAAAAATTGGTAGTATGAGGAACTTGGTAATGGGAAGAGTCATGGTCATCCTGATAAGATGGTTTTTCAGAATAAGACGGGCTCTGGGAACGACCCAGGAAGTGTTCTTTGAGGTCTTTGATGTAGGAACATTGTTCCTGGAGGTCTTTGATGTGGGAACATTGGTCCTTGAGGATCTCAATAGTTGAATTGATTGAGCTAATGTTGGTATTGATTTGTTTGATGGCGTCCTTGTGCTGGTGGTTGTCAACAATCAAACCATTGAGGTCTTGGGATCATCTGGTAGTGATTTGGACAAAGGAGCAATAAAATGGTATAGGGGAAACAAAAGGGGTATGGAGGGGTGGATGGGACCACGAAGAAAAAATTGTGTCAAATGATAGGTACCACTGCGATCAAGGCAAAAAGGGGGATCCAAAGGGATATGAGCCAAATAAGGGTGTCGGAGACGGGTCGGGTCCACACAACAAAATTGTGTTAAAAGTCATAGGTATCACTTGAATTGGGGCAAAGAGAGGAACCCAGTGGGATAGGTCCCAAATAAATGTGCCCAAATTCCCAAATTCTTAACAGGAATAAATGTGTAGTAATTTGACAACCAACATGCAGAAGGCAAAGATGTTTTGTTTTTGTTTCCATCCCCAGGGGTGGGATATTTAGGGCTTTTACAGACAAGGGTTTTCTCTGTGCTATAGCTCTTTGATATACGTGTGGGGTCCAACAGTAGTACTCAACCCAATATCTCAGGGAACCAACTAAGGAGGCTAGACCGTGCCCTTAGCTGTACTACCTAACTACCTAGGTACTAGATAGTATCTTCCTCAGTGTTGTTCTTGGTGGCACTATAGTATTCAGGTGAACGATCGGTTTATCTATGGAGGGCTTCAGGAAATCTAGGTCGATCCATATACAGGTGGTGTCTGATGTGCTACCACTCGAAGGGGTACCAACAAGGGTTAAAAGGGTTACCAACAAATGTGTGCTTGAGTACCACTTGTATTTCCTATGTGTATGACTCCCCGAATGTGGGTTTATGAATGTAATGATAGATCTCTATAGCTTTAAGATGCTAGAATATGTCTCTACCCTGAAAAAATTTAACCCACAATTTTTTCCCAAGGAAGGTGCTCAGATACCACTTGTAGTATTCTAGATATAAAATAGTATGCAGAACGGGAATATTTAGCTAGAAATGACAAAGAAGAAATGATATAATCAAAACAATACCAGAATAATACCAGAATAACACTGGAAAGAGCACTTTTATTACTGATAGAAATGTTCACTTGCCTCTTCGAGGGGGCAACCTATAGTAGAGCAGAGCTCTATTAAATTAATATCCAAGACAGGATTTCTCATACCCTCTACTTCTATTTATACTAAATCTATCTATCCAAAAGAACAATCTAGAGGAATATCCTTCTAGAAGTGGAATCTCCTATTAGGTCTTCTTACATTTGACTTATTTTTCCAAAAGAACAATCTAGAGGAAGATCCTTCTAGAAGTGGAAGCCTCTATTAGTTCTTCTTACATTTGACTTATTCTTCCTTATTGTTAGGCTTTATTAATATTGGCCTTTATTACATGGAATTATATTATTCTACCTACGTGAGGGGTTAGGGAGGTTAGGTCCTTAACAAGAACTCAGTTTCTTCTTGGTTACTCCCTCTATTAACATGTCTGCGGGATTTTGGCTAGCATGTATCTTTTCCAACTTTAAATGTCCATTTTCCAAGATGGATCATATGAAATGGTACCTGAGTTGTATATGCTTAGTCTTTGAATGGAAGGATGAGTTCTTTGCAATGAATGGAACTCTCACTATCAAAGTACAACCTATTATTCTCCCGATTCTTTCCCAATTCCTCCATAAACCTATGTAGCCAAATCATTTATTTACTAGCCTCTGTATTAGAAACATACTCTACTTATATTGTTGAAAATGAAACAACCTTTTGCATTTTAGAAATCCAACTTACTGTTGTTCCACCTATAGTATAAACATACCCTATGGTGCTCCTCCTGCTATCTTTATCACCTGCCATATCCAAATCAACATATCCTTGTAGAACAGTGTCTGAACCTCCAAAACATAATGCATGAGTAGCAGTACCTCTCAAATACCCAAGAATCCACTTTATTGCCTTTGAATTTTCTTTACCTGGATTGTTCATATACCTGCTCACAACTCTCACTGCATTTGCAATATCTGGTCTTCTGAAAACCATCGCATACATCAAGTTGCCAACTGCTGATGAATAAGGGACCCTGGACATGTATTTTATCTCCTCCTGTGTCTTGGGACACATTTCCTTAGTTAATTTGAAATGGATGGCCAAAGGTATACTAACTGGTTTTGTATTATGCATTCTAAACCTCTCCAACACCTTCTCTATGTACTCACCCTGAGACAATGTCAATTTGTGATTTTTCTTGTCTCTTGTTTAGGGATGATTTTAAGGATAGAAATTTGTTTTAAACTGTAGAAACCTTGGTGAATCTTACTAATCCTTCATATGTCAACTATAAATGTTTGGCGATATTTTTGTAAAAATATTCAAATTTCTAAGTATTTTATATAGTTTTTATAAATGTTTGGCTATTTTTAAGTTAAAATAATTTTATCCTATAGAATTTGGGCAAATCATTTTTAAAATAACGAATCTCATTTTTGGAAAAACCATGGAAAATTAGCCCATGAGCGAAATTTAGCCCCTAAAATCATCCCTGCGAGTCTTGTTATTCTCATACCAAGGATTTTCTTTGTAGCACCCAAATCCTTCATCACAAATGAATTAGCTAATTTCTTCTTGAGCACATTTATATATTTCATATTAGACCCTGCAACAAGCATGCCATCTACATACAATAGAACAATAATATAGCTTCCATTTTCTATCCTTTTAAAATAAACACAGTGATCAGAATGAAATCTACTATAACCTTGTTCTATCCTAATCCTGTCAAACTTCAAATACCACTTCCTTGGAGCTTGATTTAGGCCATACAATCTCTTCTTCAACCTGCATACCAAATTTTCTTTTCCTTTGACCTCATACTCCTGTGGTTGCTGCATATAAATCTCCTCCTCCAAATCCCCATGGAGAAAATTTGTTTTTACATCTAATTGTTCAAGATGCAAATATTCTACTACCACAAGACTTAAAATAGTCCTAATTGAAGTCATTTTAACAAAAGGAGAAAATATTTCATCAAACTCTCTACCTTTCTTTTGTGCAAACCCCTTTACAACAATTCTAGCCTTATACCACTTGTTTCCTCCATCTTCTTCATTCAACTTGTAAACCCATTTATTCTGCAATTCTCTTTATCCTACATGCAACTAAACCAAGTCCCAAGTCTGGTTATTTACCAAGGAATCCAATTCCTCTTTCATGCCTTGCTCCCACTTCTTTTTAGTGTCTACTTGCATTACTTCTTCATAACATTCTGGTTCACTAGAATCAGTCAACAATAAATAATACAATGAAGGAGAGTATCGTTCAGGGGCTCTAATTAACCTGGTATATCTTATAACAACACTTGTAGGAGTTTGAGGTACCTCCTGCTCCTATTGTTGTACATTTTGATTTTCTGGTACCTTTGGAATTTCTTTTTCAGTGATCTCATCAAGCACTGTGTATTATGGTTTTTCTTTTTCTTGTTTCTTTCCCTGCAACTGATCTTTGTACATGATCTTCTCATTGAATATGACATCTCTACTCCTAATGATTTTTTGATTTTCATAATCCAATAAGAGATAACCAAAATCATTAACACTGTATCCAATAAAGGTACACTTCTTGGATTTTGCCTCAAGCTTTGTTTTATTTTCTTTATCAATATGGACAAATGCTTCACAACCGAAAGTCTTCAAAAAAAATAGTTTACCTTTTTACCTGTCCATTCCTCCTCTGGAATTCCACCATATAAAGAGATTGAAGGTCCTTTGTTTATTAAGTAAACAACAGTGTCTACAACATCTGCCCAGAACTGTAAGGGAAACCCAACATGCAATCTCATACTCCTTGCACACTCCATGATTGTCCTATTCATCCTTTCTGACACACCATTTTCTTGTGGTTTTCTTGGAACTATTTTCTCTCTATGAATCCCATGGTATGAACAATAATCATCAAACTCCTTGCTGCAATATTCACCTCCATTGTCTAATCTGAGACACTTCAACCTTTTTCCTATCTCATTCTCAACCAAATATTGCCACTTCTTAAAAGTATAAAAAACATCAGATTTTTGTCGAATGCAATAAACCCAAGTTTTTCTAGTTGCATCATCAATAAATGTAACATAATAAAGAGAGACACCAAGAGATGATACTTGAGTTGGTCCCCATACATTTGTATGCACAAGATCTAACCTTTCACTCTTCTTTTCTTTTCCAACTCTGATAAATCTGACTCTCTTCTGTTTTCCATAAACACAATGCTCACATAAATCCATATCAATTTGTTTAAGATATGGAAAAAAATTCCTTTTTTGAAGTATCTGCATCCCCTTCTCACTCATGTGTCCAAGCCTATGATTCCACAGTGATGTATTCACTCTTGTAGAAGCTAAATAGATAGAAGAGTCAGTATTACTAGTACATAAATACAATGTACCTAGCTTCTCTCCTTTTGCTATCATTAGTCATCCTTTGGTGACCTTCCACACCTTACCTATAAATATAAATATACATCCTTCACTTTTCAGCCGCCTTGTTGAAATTAGATTTTTCCTTAGATCTGGAACATGTCTTACCTCTTTCAACAACCATTGGTTTCCATTCCTTTTCTTTATTTTTACCTTTCCCATTCCAACAATTTTGCATGGTGCATCATCACCCAAATGAACATGTCCAAAATCACCTTGAAGATAATCTAGAAAATGTTTCCTATGGGGTGTGGCATGAAAAGGAGACCCTAAATATAATACCCAAGACTCTGAAATATTATCTACAGAAATAATCAAAGCATCTTGTAACACATCACCTGTTATATTTTCTTCCTGATTTTTCTCCTGTTGTCCATCTCTTTGTTTATCTGGAGCTCTGCAGTCTTTATTCAGATGTCCTTTCTTCCCACAATTCCAACACTCTATCTTTCCCAGTATGGATTTGGATCTTCCCTTCCTAGAATTCTCATGGTTCCCTGATCCATTTCCTCTATCATTTTTTCTTCCCCTATTCTCCACCGTCAATGCATGACCCGATGCCTCACATGTTCTTTTCCATCAAATTTCCTCACTAAGGATAAAACCAACAATATCATCAAATTTTAGAGTGTTTGAACCAGAGGCATAGTTATTTATAGCCATGACCAATCCATTTGATCTTTCTGTCAATGATCACAATATTAGAAGAGACCTGAACTCATCATCAAAGTTCACTTTTACATTACTTAGTTGATTAGTAACAGTATTAAATTCATTTAAATTATCTGCAACAAACCCACCTTATTACATCTTCATATTAAATAATCTATTCATTAGAAATACCTTATTGGACATCGAGGTTTTTTCATACAGTTTAGCCAATGCGTCCATCAACTCCTTCATTGTCTTTTCTTTTGAAATATTGAAAGCCACCGATGTTGCTAGGCTCCACCGTATCGTTCCTCGTTCCTTTCTATCAAGAACCTGCCATTCTTTTTCCTTCATGGTCGTTGGCTTATTTTATATTCCACCCACTCGTAGGAATAGATCGTTCTGATATAAATAATATTCCATCTGCATCTTCTATATCTGGTAGGCTTTTTCATTAAATTTCGCGACCCTAAACTTTCCAGCTTCCACCATTTCTCCCACTCAAACTAGGAACCCTCTTTTCCTGCGAGTTACCTTTCTCTTTGATACCGGTTGTTATAAAAAGAGGATCGTGGAGAAATAAAATAAAACAAATGCAGAAATAAAACAGAAAAGACACACAATACAATGGAGACACAAATATATGTGATTCACCCAGTGTGGGCTACGTCCACCAGAGAAATTTCTTGGTCCTTCACTTTTATTATCTAGCAAAATGAAGTGATACAACCTACATCATGCCCATTGTAAATTCCTCTTCTTTCTCTCACAATATCCTCTCTCAGATTATAATATTCGCAATGATACACAACCACAATACAATTCCCTCATAAGAGAGGGTCTCCTTCTAGGGAAAAAAACCCTAAAAATAACTTCTAGCGTCAGATATGCGACCTTAAAATGAACGTTCCAGATTGACTACAAAATTAAAATATTTTACAAGGCAAATTTTCCCAATATTTCACTTTGCGGGCGCTAATTTGGCGGGGGGGAAGATACAAAAATTGTCATCGCCCCCCCTGGACCCCCCTGGTGACAGTTGTCGTAGAGAAATATCCTCCACACCCCCTCGTTAGGGAATGTGGTCGAAGCACGGCTGAAACAAACCTCTGAATAAGGAAGATAATTAGGCTCCACAACCAACACTAATATTTGTTTCATATAAGGAAAGAGGTATTGTCGTGATGGATTTTCTAATCAGAACGAACACAAATACTAAGTAAAAAGTGTGAATTTTTTAATGTCATTCCATGAAAATCCCTATCATGCTTCATTACAATAGAAATTTAACTATGCCCTAGTTTCTATATTGCTACTCAAGAGGTTGTTAAGAGACATATTTTGTTACTGAATCTCTTTTGAATATCAATGCTTCAACTAATACTTGTTTTTTTATGAAATATTCCTTTACCTATGCCTCGATCTAGATCAAATGACATTCATTGAAGGAAAGGATCCATAAATTGGTCGAGTGAGGATGCAACAATTATAGATATAGACGACCTCTCATTGAGATGGTGGTATGACGCTCGACAACATAGTCATAATCCTTTTCTGTTGGGATGAGATAGTTAATGATTGACATCGAGGCTTCATCCAACAAATTATCAGGCTAAGATAGTCAATGATTGATGCCATGGATTGCTCCAATAAAGTAGCAGGTGCTCCACACTAATATTAGGAGCCTACCTTCCCACTCCACAAGCATGCTTGAGCCTAGCCTTTAAGGAAGTCATCATTATCAAATTGACAATAGTAAAGGCAATAAGCCAGATAGAGGGAACAACCTTCCATTTTTATATCATCCCAAATAATAGATTCAATAAGTTCTTGTGCATTTATCTGGTTTTGGGAACTATCCACTCACATTTTCTCTTTCTAGTTCCCATTATATGGTTTCTGGTTCTTTCTTTTAGCATAACCTTGTGATGTGGGCACTTCTGAATTTTTTTCTTTGTTTTCCTATTCCACATTATGCTGTTGTGATATATTAAGAGAAGTAGTTTAACCGATCAGTTTACCTATAAGAAGTAGTGGTACTATCTCAATTTTTTTTTATGGATAGTTTCAATTTATTTCCAATTTCCTAATTAAGAAAAAGGGAATCCATGATACTCTCAAACCATCTGCAAACAATAATCACTAAGTAGTGAAATGTTAATTGCGATATAATCTTAGAAATGCATCATGACGTAGACCGATGGAGGACCTTACCTTGGAATAGGCTCGATTTCTTTGAACGAAGCACATAAATGGACTATCACTAATCTAAAATAAATATAATTGCATATTAGGCACTACCATAGAATTAATAAGTATGGTAGATCAGATAGCCTGGTTGTGTAATGAACCCATGCCTTTATTTCATTATTGTTACACTTAGGAGGGCTCACGATAATATACCTGTGATTCACATTACAGAGGAATCTGACACGGGATAATTGTCAGTGGTTTCCTAAGAAAAAAAACCTCGATTCAATCCACCTGTCTCATTTTGATCACAATGGTTGGTTGTGCATGAGCATTTATTCATATAAGTAGCTCTTGTCAACATTCGAGTGAGTATCTCTAGTCACCGAAGTACTTATCTATCGACACCTAAATATGATAATATCAATGTCGTGGGGTGTTTTAGTATCCCTTGAGTCACTGTGTTATAATAGTTGGGTATTTCAGAAAAAATCTCACACCTTATTTCCTAAGCTACTTCAACCTCTGTGAGGCCTTGTTGCTATAAATAAAACATGTCAGGTGATATGAGAAGGATAACACTTCACACATTGAGTAAAATATTAATCCATCGATAATTAATAAAGACACATGGGATCCATTCAATATGACATAGAGATTTCACTTTTTGAGGTTCTCTCTCATGAGTGTCGACACCTTTCTACAATTTTCATATTCTGCATGCAATCCTTCAGACATGTGAAAGGATCATTGTCCTCCTCCTCAAGACACATGGATTCACATGTTCAATTATTTATGATGTGTGGATTTTATAATGACACTTTAATTTTTTTGGTTGCATAGTGTATTACGCACCGATTGACTATGTGGACAAACCAAATATAAACATTCACTAGATTCATCCTTTCACTCACTAGGTAATACCAATAATTTTTCTTTTGTCTCTATGGTTAATCACATACTCATCAACACACTGGTAGAAGAAAAACCCTCTAAAAATCATTTTCTTTGTATATATAAAGGGAAAATGATGGTTCAAGGTTTGGGCACAACAGTAACAAGGAACACATAAAATAGAAACCTAGTATTGTTGCATCTCATCTGGGTAATTATTTTTTTCCTAGGAGTTGATAATGGTAATCTTCATATTGGAGGATTACTGGAGCTATGGAGGAATTGATCAAGGTAATATTCATACTGGATCCATATTGTAAGTCATTGAAAAAATACAGTAATGTTAAACTCATTAATAGGAATAATCACATCTGGAAATAAGATAAATAGTTATGTTACATTGGTTCTTATTTTCAAATAATATATGAATGAAGTATGTAGATTTATTTGCAAATAATATTGAATTAAGTATGTGGTTATCCTACCAGTCAATTAATTTTTCTTTAATGTGCATTGGAGGTATTTTCCTTTGAAAAAAAACTTACCTTGGAGAAGAGAGGATGGTTGAGGTTCTATTCTTCCATCTGTTTGAGGATTGCAAGCCAATTATTCATTTGGGCTTCATGATTCTGACTGACTTCGGGATTATTTCAGGTGGCTCATCCTCTTCTAATAGAAAAATCATATGCTTCTTTATGGATTTTCGCCTTCTAGACATCTCTAGAGGTAAAGATTCTATGAGGATTTTTTGTGCCTTTTACAATCCACTATCATCTACATCAATTTTACTTGTATTTCTATTTATTGTTCACTATACACTTTATTACATTTGCTTGCATGTTATTAAATAGATGTGGCGAGATCTTATTTCCAAGTCTAAAGAAAGGGGAATCGATGTTATTCAGATGTGTGTCTTCTAGAATGGGCATGAGCTCGCACAACATCAAGTAATAAGCATTCAAAATATTTTAGTAATCTTATAATGGATGTATAGTGTTTTCAGATTGAACTTTGAATTATTGATGAATTTATAGTGGCATATAATTTTATTGCAGTAAAATTTTGAAGGAATATTCGACTTGGTGAGGTTTTTAAATATAGTACAAGAAGCAGGCCTTTATGTTCAACTCTGATTAGAAACTTATTCTTGTGCTGAATGAAATTATGGGTATGTACGTTATAATTTTTACATAGATTATATATGAACAAATATATATATATCCATTTTTGTATTTTGTTATGATAAGTATATATATAATTTTCTACCTATATATTTGAGAGTCATCGTATCATCCCATTTTGTATCAATATTGAAGGCAGTAAGGTTTAATTTCATTCGTGTTTTTTTTATAATATACTATACAAGGAGATTTTTGTAGGACCTATCATAGGAAGGGAAACTTATCAAAAATTTGCCATTTTTTGTGGCAGTGTAACCTTTTCCTCTACAGGTACTATATATATATTTTTTCACTACAATAATCTATAGTTAGAGTACTATAGAGTGTACTGGATATACATAGCTCGCTCTC
>SNQJ01S0027616.1:73047-83744 GCA_010110895.2 Picea sitchensis
TCTATTATTAACCAATAAATTTATTTTCAAATTATTTAACTTTAAAATTTATTTTCTTTATTAAAATTTATAAATTAATATTAATTTTAAAAAACCATGATGTAATCATCAATATCATTATAAAATACAAAAGATAATAAATGGCTTATATAGTAAATACTTCAATCTAATCAAATATTTCATAATGTGATCATAATGTGCATTGCAAAAGCATCATTCATAATTAAATTATGTCTATATCTATTAAACTTAGTTAACATAAATTGGTTATTTTTTCTTATGAATTATAAATTTATTATTATTGCTATTTTATAAATTCAACTACAAAATACCTACCTAGTACCAATACCTATTCGAGGTGATGATCACATTAAAATTAAAGGATGTGTTTTTCCTAATTGAATTTCAATGTATTATTAGTTCACATAGATGCTGCAATTATAAAAAACATTGTTTCCACAACTATTTTCAACTAACACATTACACTATTAGTTTATATCCTAAAACTATAATTATTCCATTACTATTTGTGAAAAATTTTAATACCAAACATCAATATTAAATCATCATGTCCATGGATATTAATCATCATATTAATTATTGAGGAAATGTATGCACATGGAAGTTCTAAATTAAGAAATTATTATGTAACAAAGAATAACATTATATGCAATAGTCTATCTTAAAATTCACCATTATAATGATTTACCAATTACAAAATAAACATTATAATTAACAAATTTTACAATTTTTAACATTCTTACCATTTCCATTGTATATTTATCTACACTAATCTAGTTGAAATTTAACTTATAACTAAAACATTCTAATTAGATTACATAATAACATACTCAAATTATTTCTAATTTATTTTCCAAATTCCATTTTATTAAATCTAAGATCATAGAAATTGTACATATATATAATGTCTTTATCAATTCTTTTATTACTAATTGCAACTTTTCTTTTCTTTAATTTACTTAACAAAAAATTGCACACAATAATAATTCAACTAATTTTTTTTTTCTTCCTTTTATCCAGTAAAATTAAACATTTGTAATTTAAACATTTGTAATTGTTAGTTGAATTGATTTCTTATAATTAGTTAATTAGTTAATTAAAACTATAAGAAATATAAATTAATAATCAACTAAAACTAAAAGAAATACAATTAATAATCAACTAACACTAAAATAAACTTATTAATATACAAGCTATAAACATTAGCAATTGATTAAAATAAATTAAATTAATAAAATACTTACTAGTGCTAGATGATAGGAAGAAGAAACTCTCAGGAGATTTGCGGAGAAGAAATGAGGGGGTCCACATTTTCAGTAAATGGCAACCCAAAATTTCAGATCAATTTTAGCATTGATAAAACACTATAATTTGATAATAACCTTTTACATAGGACAAGTACTAACCAACATTTTTTGGCATGGATGATTTTAGGGGCTAAATTTCGCTCATGGGTTAATTTTCCATGGTTTTTCCAAAAATGAGATTCGCTATTTTAAAAATGATTCACCCAAATTATATAGAATAAAATTATTTTACCTTAAAAATCGCCAAAATTTTATAAACACTATATAAAATCCTTAGAAATTTGAATATTTTTACAAAAATATCGCCAAACATTTATAGTTGGCATATGAAGGATAAGTAAGATTAGCCAAGGTTTCTACATTTTAAAATAAATTTCCATCCCTAAAATCATCCCTATTTTTTGGTAATTTAAAATAAATTATAATTAATTAACTAAAATTAAAAAAATATAAACTAATAATCAATAAAAAAAAATACAAATTAATAATCATCTAAAATTAAAAAAAATATAATTAACAATAAAAAAAACTAAAATAAACATATCAATATTAATATTCAAGATACAAATATTCTACTTCTAATTAGCTGAGAGACAGACTTTATTCAATCATGAATTCAAATTTACTTAGACCTAGATTCAAACTCATTTCGGTACTAATTTGATATTCAAGAACCCACAAATTGGCCATCCCAAACATAGGTTTTGTAGAAACAAAAAAATTAAATCAGAAGGTTCATTAAGATTTGATCACTGGAGCAAGAGCCACCATACACAAGGCACAGAACAGAGAACGTGGAACAATACGTTTTTATTGTTGGTTCTTTTGCCGAGCTCTCCACCCCAATGTGTAGGTAATAGTGAATACAAGCCACATTAACAAATATACATCAAAATAAAACACAAGCCACACTAACATATTTTTGGACAGCTTTCGAATATACAAATATACATCAAAATAAATGAGCCACCAACCACAGCTTTCAAATACAAATATACATCAGAGTAAATGAGCCGGCCAGATTCTCAATACAATAGAATAAAGCACAGCCATACAAATATACATCAGAATAAATGAGCCACCAACTTCGAATACAAATATACATTAGAACCATATTCTCAATACAACGGAATAAAGCACAGCCTTCGAATACAAATATACATCAAAATAAATGAGCCGGCCATATTTTCAATATAACGGAATAAAGATAAACCTACAGCAAAACAAAGATCAAGAACTTAGAAAGGGTTTTCTTGACAAAAGAAATTGACTTACAATGTGTAGTAATATATCTCCCAATGTATTTAGAGAATTCACTTCCAATTCACAACACTAGTTGCTGCTGGTGTTTAGAAAATCCACCATTTGATATTTCATCTCTGTAAATTTAATAAATAGAATATGCCTGCATGCATGAGCTCCATAAAAATAGGATTGTATTATAGAAAAAATATAACAATTTTTTTTTTGAATTGACTTGACATATGAAAAATTGATAACATTCTTTTTTTTATTACTAAGATATAGATAAAACTATTCTTGACATTCTTTTTTTATTACTAAGATATAGGAGGAATGGAAAATTACTAATAAACTAAAAAACTTATAAAAACAATAAAAAAATAAAAAAACTTATAAAAACAATAAAAAAATAAAAAGTAGAAATTATTAAGGAAATTTCTAAGCTTCTAACTCATAAACAATGAAAAGTGAATATATTAAAAAAGAATTTCTTGCCCTTCAAATGAAAAAATATGAAATAATTTCTATTTCAAATTTGACAAGTGTTTTTTTATATTAATTTTCATTTGCATTGAAAATAATTTTAAACCCTTCTATGAAAGACTACAGGGCTCTTGAAGGGCAATGAAGACCTCAATTTTGATCCCTGTGCGGGCCTCCGCCTGCGTCGAGGAGCACCATTGATGCAATGCCGACAGGGAGGATCGCATGCAGATGGACGCTATGGAGACTAATGTGGGTGAGAATATCTATGACAAGGCAGTAAGCTTTAAAAAAATATGAGATTGAGACATGGTACTTTTCACCATTTTAATTGTGAGATGTTGTATTTCTATGAATTTTTCCTCAAGTTTATGAGGAAGTGTGATTTTAAACACCCACCTGGAGATGATATCATTGCCATGTCGATCAATGTTGTCTCTGAGACCCGACACATGGAAAGTCCAGCCACAGGTTTGTCCGCAGAGGATACTAGAGGCCTCAAGAATCAAGCCGCTGGTGGAGCTCAATGCAGCCGCCAAGATTCAACATCAGATAAAGGCTTGTGCGAGAGAGGCTTACCAATGTTGAATGTAGGAAGGTGTCAGTCTCAAGTTCTAAGACTAGATCCTAGTTCTAAATGCAGTGTAGAGGCAGAACAAATATCTTAGTTGATATGCATGATGAGGGTCCTCAAGTGCTTTTGCGATGCATCAGTAGACAATTAACAAAGGTTGAGTTGTGCATGTTGGTGGAAATTGTTGGGAGAGGGAAGATTATTGTGGAAAACTCAGAAGCCATTCTATTATTCGTTGCAAAGTGATTCCATTAATCGTTGATCACAAGCCAGACCATGTTGATGTGATGACACACATTGAGTCAGCGAAATACCAAGGATGTTGCGTGGCGAAATACCAAGGATGTTGCGTGGGATGATCCATCGGTAATTCATTGGCACCTGGGGCATTTTTCCTGAGTGATATATGGTAAAATGTATACAAGCAGCATTGAAGATGATTCTTCAGATGAGGAATCTGCGATTAAGCTAGCTTCTCCAGTGAAGAAAACTCTTGCAATGGCAAAGAAAGGGTTAGTTACAACTTTAAGAAATGGTAAAATAGAATCAAGTGATAGTTCAGAAATTGACTTTGAAGAAGCGAAGGCTCGGTGACATTGTTTTTGTTCACCGGTACCCCGATGTAAAGTATGGCAAGTGTGTGCATACCTTGCCTGTTAATGATACCATCAAGGGCATTACTAGGACTTTGTTCGATGCTTATTTAAATCCCTATTTCATGGAGTCCTATTGCCCCGTAAGGAATGGAGATATTTTCCTTATTAAAGGTGGAATGCGCAATATAGAGTTCAAAGTAATCTAGACGGACTTAGGATTCTTAACACTTGCCAAGAAGAATTTAAAGGTGTAGACAATTTGCGAGCATAAATCAAACAAATGACAGCCTCAGATCAAGAATTTGCACGCTGTGACAAGGAGAAGATGCTTCTCGCTATGTATTTGANAGCATTGAAGATGATTCTTCAGATGAGGAATCTGCGATTAAGCTAGCTTCTCCAGTGAAGAAAACTCTTGCAATGGCAAAGAAAGGGTTAGTTACAACTTTAAGAAATGGTAAAATAGAATCAAGTGATAGTTCAGAAATTGACTTTGAAGAAGCGAAGGCTCGGTGACATTGTTTTTGTTCACCGGTACCCCGATGTAAAGTATGGCAAGTGTGTGCATACCTTGCCTGTTAATGATACCATCAAGGGCATTACTAGGACTTTGTTCGATGCTTATTTAAATCCCTATTTCATGGAGTCCTATTGCCCCGTAAGGAATGGAGATATTTTCCTTATTAAAGGTGGAATGCGCAATATAGAGTTCAAAGTAATCTAGACGGACTTAGGATTCTTAACACTTGCCAAGAAGAATTTAAAGGTGTAGACAATTTGCGAGCATAAATCAAACAAATGACAGCCTCAGATCAAGAATTTGCACGCTGTGACAAGGAGAAGATGCTTCTCGCTATGTATTTGAAAGAGTCGATAGTGATTTGTCATGAGTCTGCTGGAATAATTGAGGACTTCCTAAAGGAACAATGAACAATGTACCTAAAGGACTTCCTACTAAACTAGAGGTTGCATTGGTTAGGTGCCCATGCATTCGAGTGAATAGTTGTTTCTTTATATGGATTTTGATAGTTTGATAGTACTAAGGGAAAGTATCAGTTTAAACCATATGTAGACTTTCTTGATCAAGAGGTGTTTCGATTTAGAAGACTTGGTCATGATGAACCCCTGACTTGTCTTAAGTGTGATCATATTTGTAGTTATTGTTATTAATGATTATAATTAGATAGAGTTCATCTCTAATCAAAAAATGATGTGGAAGTTCATTTCTCATAAAATTTGGGATAAAAATAAAAAATAATATGATAGAAAAATAGCCAAGCCTTAAAACCTTTAAACTCAGACTCAAATAATTGAATTAGAGTTTTATCAATATTTTTGATTGATTCATAATTACATATAATATAATATCAAGATATTAAGATCCTCACAAAGTCAAATATTATAGCAATGAGCTAGTTATTATTAATTTATTATTAGTTTTACTTTTTCATTTTTTTTTTATTTTCAATATTAAATATAGATGAAAAAATATTAATTTTATGAAAATTAAAATAAATAAATAAAAATTATTTTTCTAATATATTATTGGATTAATAAAATAACAATAATGGATTAATAAAATGACAATAATATTTTTAATAATATCTAATACATTTAACATTTCTATAACAATAATTTATTACTGAAAAATGAGTTAACCATTGACTCACTACATTAAACCTTATTAATAACTTTACATTATTATTGAGCCTTATTAATAACCAACATTAAAGTAATGGCTCAATAATAATGCCTATCATTTAATTTTAATTTCATAGTAACGAATTGAATTCTAATTAAAAGTGTATTTTACCTTTATTCTCTACTAGTTGATAATGGATCCAATTTTTTATGCTTAAATATTTAATGACATTGTTAGATGTACTCTATTACCATGTTCTAACTATATTAGTTTTAATAAGCTCGTGAGATTAGCATATTAATCCAACTTTTTATGTTTAAATAATTAATGGTATTGTTAGATGTACTCTATTACATCTTCTATCTATAGTATTTTTAATAAGCTCGTGGGATTTCCATAAAATGTTATTCTAGTATAGAAGAATCTATGTATAAAGGTGTAATAAGCCAATCTTATTTTATTTCTTGTATTAGAATCATATCAAACTTATAATATGCAATGGTCAACATTAAGGTTATATTATGGTTTGTGAGTCGTAAGTCGTGATTCGATTTACTTACTTGTTCTTTGTATATTTGTCATTTTATATTATTTGTCATTTTACATTATGTGTATTTGTCATGTTACATTATGTTGGGATTTGGTGACAACGAATTTCTCAAAGGATGGATTTGGATTTTATTATTATGCATTGGTTACAATCAAATAGACCAAGTTAAAATATGGATAGGGATTGCATTTAATAATCAATTTCTTGTGTGAATGTATAAATTCATGTAAGTCCATAGAGGCAAAACGAGTGAGTGAGAGAGACAGGGTGAAAACTTGCTAGTCTACTGTAATCTCCATGATCTGAATAATAAGACAATCGATACCTATGCTTGGTGGACGTAGCCCAACGTTTGGGTGAACCACGTGAAATATTTGTGTTTCTTATTTGTGTGATTGTTAATTATCATATGTGAATTGTGTTTTCTACATTTGCAATTCTAACAAGTGGTATCAGAGCTAGTTTGGAGGAGAGGGCGTCAAATTTCGGAGGAGCAGCAACATCTGTGTGAGGTGTGTTGATTTTTACATCGTCGCAGGTCCCTCCTCTCAAAGAGTGTGACGTCTTATTACTCGGACTTATGCTCGTGCAAAATTACTGAAATCGTCGCAATTGAGGATTGAAGAACAATACATAGATCTTTAAAGATTGTCGCACTCCAAGTGTATCGTGAGCTGTGGACTCGCCGCACTCCAGTGGTAGTGTGAGGTGCGGCAACTTCCTTTAAATAAAAAATGCACGATCTCCTTTAAATTTATTTGCATGGTAAAAGTCACGATCTCATTTGGTATTCGCATGGTCGTGCTCTTTTTTTGAAAAGCATAAAGAATTTATGGTATTTTATAAAAGGTGAACAAGTCACATGGAAGTTGTTTTAAAAAGGGTTTACTATTTGGAATATAGTATGTAAAAAAAGGTATAAAGTGAATCTTTTGTTTTTTAAAAGATTTTTATTAAACTTTTTTTTAATTATTGAAAGGTTTTTTGGATTAAGTTTTTTTTTTTTGAATTATTGTTCAACATTAAGTAAGATCATTTTTCCACATTATTTTTCAAAAGGTCTTGGGTTTTATAAGCAGTGGGCATTAGGATATTTTGTGCTAATGGTTAAGATGCAGTGTTCGAAGTTTGAAGTTGAAAAGTTCAGCTGTAAAAGAAACTTTGAGCTCTAGAAGCTCAAGATGCGGGATTTACTGGTGCAACAAGGGTTGCAAAAAGCATTGGCAGGCAAGTCAAAGAAACCAACAACCATGACAGAATGGGAATGGGAAGATCTGGATGTGAAATCTCTTAGTACCATTCATTTATGTCTGGTGGATGATGTTTTGTTTAATATTGTAGGAGAGGATACAACAATAGGCTTATGGAGCAAGTTGGAAAGTCTATATATGACAAAGTCCTTGATGAGCAAAATCTACTTTAAGAGACAGTTGTATAGTTTGCGGGTGAAAGAAGGTACAAAATTTGTTAGCCATTTAAATACCTTTAATACCCTTATAGTTCAATTGACTAGTATGGAAGTTAAATTTGAAGATGAGGGTAAGGTTGTTACACTATTGTGTTCGTTGCCTGAGTCTTGGGATAATCTAGTCACCTCTATTAGCTTTAGCTCAACATATATTTTAGATTATGACTCTGTTGTGAGAGCTTTGTTGGTTGAGGAGATGAGGAGAAAATCTAGTAAAGAAACCTCAACTTCAGAAGCGATGTTGATTAGAGGTCGAACTAAAGAGCAAAATGAGAGAAGTTTTTCTTGATCTAATTCAAGACAAAGAAAGGGTAAAGAAAAATGATGGTACTGTGGCAAAATGTAACACCATGTTTCCCCCAGTCTGTAAAAATAACTATGTTGGCCAAGAACTATGGCAAACTCAAAGATGTGAATGTTTGATTTGACAGACCTTTGCATAAAAGGTCGATGAATGTAAATGATATAATGAATATGTGTTGCATGACTACTGAGAGGGGGATGTGCTAAAAGAGACCACGATGGATAATGAGAGGTGGTGGAAGGGACATGGAATGGTTGTGTTAAATTCCACCGAGCCAGTATCGTACTGGTTTATACTTGCTCACAAACCAAAGTAGCTCTCTGATCATGGAATGGATTTCCTGTTAGATTGGTTGGTGAGGAGGCTCCTCAAGAGTTAATGAGGGGATGGGGGTGAACTGCCCATCCGTAACAACCCTCAGACTTGACCACGAATGGAAGAATTCGCGCCACATGCAACCTTGCAGACAGAAATTGGCAAGAGAGGAAATGTGGTAGGAGAGGAGAGTAGTGTGCGCGATGGGGGATAACAAAAGAGACTGGAGAAACCCTGGAAATGCAGGGAGTTGTGAATACTAGGATAAGGAGAGTAACCTTCATCCTGGATTATTTTCCTGCATCAGGAGAAGGAGAGTAACCTTCGTCCTTGATTTCTGTTGAGCTAGAAGTAGGAGACTGAACCTCAAAGCATCGTGGTCTAGCTTAGGGGTGGCTAGTGGTAAATCCGTTTGGAGTCACTGATCCTACGGTTGGGTGGAAATGAGCACCCCTCTCAGTAGTTGCATCACGCCTGGTAGATTTGATAAGTGTTTTATACCTTGTATTTCGAATTGAATATCGTGAATACATGCTTATGTTTATATGCCCATAATAATTTCTGTGTGGACTGATTGCCTGGTGTTTTAAACGGGAAATAATGGATGCATGTGTATGCTTATATGTTATTGTTGGTTTCTGTACAAATGATTAAGTTTGCGGCATGAGTTCGCTCCACCAAGAATTGTCTTGTTTGCTCGACTCTCGTAATGTTCTGGGAAAGCCCCTCGAGAGTACTCTTCTCCGAGGATTACCCCATAAACCTTGGAACCGTGTCGAACCTTTACCTAGAGACTCGACTGAGATTAAAAATGATTGCCCAAGAACCAGCTAAAGGTTCATGCGATCCGGGTCTGGAAACCTTATGCAAGGAAGGATAGCTCTCTAAGGTCTCGGAGTTGTGGGAGTTCGAACCCCCAAGAAGTTGAATTTTGTGATTCAAGCTCAGAAGGGATAGCGAGCCCAATTATAGAAAGAGAGAATACCCTATCATTTGGTAGACGAACGATCGGAATCATTTTGGGAATACCCCAGATCTGTCAAGACTGATGGATCTAGAGAAGGAGTGCAGGCGTTAACACCTTGCCTCTTTCAGCCTTTGCAAGTAGTGATGGGACCCAGGACCGTAGATCCAAGGATCTGACGAAGCCCTAATGATCGTCGATCTTAGCTTTTGTATAGGTAGGAGAGTAGCATTTCGTTGACTCATGACTTGGTGTGGTCAAGGGTAGGGCTGCATGAACTCACGATTCATGAGATCACGACGTAATCATGACTGTTAGATCCAAGGCACGAGAGAACCGTTGGATCAGAACTTTCGTGGTTATCGCCTATCGGAGGTTCGAAACTTAAGGGAGTTTCTTTTCGATTGTAGAAGTCACGAAGTGCCAAGTGCCGAGGGCTCGTGCAAACACATGACCCATCTGTAAGTGGGGACCGCGTGGTTGACAGGTGGCGTAACAAGAAGCGCCCAGAGAAAGGTGGGAATGGGTGACAAGTGATGGACACATGTCGCCTAGGAAGGAGTCAACCCATTGTTGACTTATCGTATCTCGGGAACTCGTGAAGGAAGAGCATGAGGGCTCAACACTCCAACTTGCAAAGCCACGAGATGCAAGTAGCGCTAGTATTTATCCTAGGAAGTGGGTGACCGATGGTGGACACATGTCACACTGGGAAAGAGTCAACCCACTATGGACTTACCGTGGCTCGGGGTTTCGCAGGATGAAGAAGCTGCACCTTGATCGCTAAGGCCATGAAACACTGAGAGTCGAGGTCTCGTGTGACGAGAAGCGGCGACACAACTCGTGAGAAGAGTATAGCGGGGTTGACAAGTGGTGTGTGAACGTTGCTTTGGTAGAGTCCACGCAACATTGACCTCTCATGTCTTTGGGATTCATGAAGGAGGAGCACGAGAGCTCAAGACCTCAACTGGCGAGGTTGCGAGTGGTGCTAGTGTTTGGCCTAGCCTATGGTTACATGTAACAAGTGCTAGTGAGGAGGGATCCATACCCGTATAGTATCTTGGGTATTGATGTTTGGAGAAAGGGGAGTCGAGAGTCTTGATTCCCGACTTACGAGTTGCGAAAGGCACTTGCGCTAAGGCCAGCTTGTGGTCGTTGGAGGAGGATAAGGGAAAAGAGGGTCTGCGCTAGGCCCCATAGAAGTCTCGAGGATTTTGTTCCTCGAAGAAAA